>JARFJB010002243.1:887500-930000 GCA_036346205.1 Vesta saturnalis
CAAGTTATAGGTCCATTGCATGATGTATTTGAGGTCAACATGGCCTGCCTTCTGGAAATGGAAGAATTTGCCAAGGAGAAACTATATATGGATATGGATCTTGCCAAACCTATAACTGAAAGGGGGGATAACGCGCTTGTAGTCAATAGTGGATAGTATTAGATGTTAGTCAATATGTGGATGTGTTATAGTGCGGAGTCGTGGCCTAAAGCTGTAGATTGTGTTAGTGCAGTCCAAAGACTAATATGCCAGTTACGATCATTAGAATTCGATGCTGATCATGAAAAAGTGTATGGAATGGGTAGATTTAGTGATGACTATTTAAATAATCTAGTTAATAAGTATGGGGGAGGAATACGCCTTTGTGAAAAATACTTAACATCGCATGTAGATGATGTAGAGTGTATTTGTTGTATAAAGCGATTAATAGAAGACCTTAAAGAAATATCATTGGAGCAATTTATACCCGAAATAGAAAGATATTTACCGAATTTTGAGCCATCAGATGACGACTCACCCAGTGAAGAAGGTGTGCATTAATGAACGTAGTTCACTACATAGTAGTATGGGAGTTGGCGCACAGGCATGCGCGAAAAGGAGAATGGAAACAAATAGCTAGAGATTCTGCACGATTTAAAAAAAGAATAGATGACTGTGGTAATATAATTTCACCAATCCTCGAAAAACAGCATCGTGAGTGTGTGTTTGTCAGACGCTTTAGTAGTATGTAGTGATATATATGTATAGGATAGTATTAATAAAAAAAGTAAAAAAGATCTGTTTATTGCATATTAATATTACAGTATATATAATTAAGGTTAATTAGCGTATTACACAATGTCTTTGGTAGAAATCCAGGAGTTGTGAGAAGTATCAAAACCCAACCACTTAACGAGAGCTTTATTCCCTTGACGTCGGATGACACGTTCAACTAGGTGAATGTCTGGATGTTTAACACTTTGTAGTTCGGGCTCACAGAACCGACCTTGAATCTCTTCATCTCGACTATCACGTAATGTGTAGGTGAGTGGGCTTGAACGTTTAACTGTTGATATTCGAAAGAGTTCATAACTCCAATTAGATGTGTACCCCTTAGAGAATATGCTTCTATGTTTGCTAATGCGTACATGTTCCCCCACTTTAAATTTAGGTGTTTTACGGTCAAGAATTTTTTGATAGCCACTTATAGGATCCTTGCATGCTGAAGGTTTTCCACATTATTGCTTTAAGGGTGCGATTTACACGTTCGACTATGCTACTTTGCAAGGTGGAATAACTACTGTAATGATTGATATTAAATTTTTTCATTACCTTTTTGAATTCAGCATTATAGAACTCAGTTCCCATATCAGTTTGTATATGTGTAGGTGTCCTTTTCAAACCAGACAAAAGTTTACCCATTACATCCGCGACTAGTTTACCATTCTTGCGTTTGATGGGGAAAGCCCAGACATATTTAGAGAATGCACTTATTATTACTAAAATGTATCGAAATCCTTTATTCATCCGAGCATATGGTATCATTTCCACTAAATCAGCTTGAAATAGATCATTTAAACCTTTTAGTACAACACAACGCCGCGGAAAATTTCTTCTTGCAGGTTTGTGCAGTTCTTCGATAACATCGGCTTTACTCATTTTTTTTGTGCTTTGTATTTTACTACGAACTCTACGTTGAATATCGTTGCAGTTGAAAACTTTACAAACGTCGGCATGGTAACACGAATTACATCATTCCTCTTAAGAGGTTGACCAATTACATCCTTTGCCAGCTCAAAGTTTGTACCATCTATGTTAAGCTCAAGACTTGGATGACTCCACCTGCAGTATACTATACTGCCGTCGTTACAGGGATAGGTATATTGATCACCTATGCCGGTAGATAGACTAATTGTCTTCTTTGCGGCGATTCCAGAAAAATGAAATGAAAGTTTCATAAGACAGATCGCTATGATGAACAATATGTTTCCCAAATTTATCCACTGTCATTTGATGATGAAGATGGCCGCCAAATTTATCTATTGGCATCACTGGTGGACATATAGTACTATCTTTAGTGATAGTCGTAGTAACAATGAAAGGAAATGACTATAGTGGTAGGTTTATAACAAGTTCTGTTACTTTATTACTTTTGCGTTACGTACTTCATCAATTATATATATTATTTCGTTGTGATTGCTAGTATTTCCTGCCGACATTGATCCTAATAATTCCCTTAACGAATCGACTAACTTATTCGGATTATTCTACGGTACAAACTCAATAGGTTTATTATTGTATCGCAATAGCTGCAGTCCACCACCTCTTTTGGATATAGAAGTTGTTCGAGATCTGGTCGCTGGAGGTGCAATAGATGATGTGGCAGAACGTTTTCTAGGTTGAAGTAATGGTTTAATGATTTCAAGGTACTTCTTACTATTAGTTCCTCGGAATTGATCATCAGGGTTATAATTACGTCGGGCAACATGCGTACGACGCAAAATGTCATTGTATTGCTGTAGATCCCCCTTTTTGTATCCCGTAGGAACTTTTTTAAAAAGTAGTTCATATAATCCCGGTGTTCCCTCATAGTCTAGGGATGATCCATCGGGAAGAGCGATTCGCAAATTTTCTCCAACAAAATCTAGTTCAGCATCGCCAATAAAAAATTTCTCTTCTTCAGGAATAAAATGCACACCGTACGTTAAGTCATATTCTTCGGTATCTCTAAAGATACCTTCGACGTAGTATTTCGCTAATCCTTGGTATTGATTAAGATACTCTTCAAAGGCGGGTTGAGATCCAGCAGCTAGTAGTTCCGATTTCAATTGTTGTAAAGTAGGAATTTCCACCTCGTCGTCATGTGTGACATCAGCAATTACAGATTCCTGTACAGGTGTGGGAATGGTGTCAGGAACAATAGTACGCGGCTCCTTACGTATTCTAGAGGTTTTCGGTGTATAATGTAAAATACTTCATTTTCATGTGCAATGGACTCCTTTTTCCGACTTCTGGCGTAAGGGTTCAGCTTTGATGAGAGAACCATCATTTTAGTAATTAATTGTTTTAATGGTTGTGTAATAGGTTTAAAGTGTGCCTCCATTGCACGTTCTGTAAGTGCAGTATCTTCTTTCAAACTAGCATATTTCTGTTGCACACTCTTGCGAGCACGCAAAATGTCTTGTACTAAGCGCTCCTCCATTACGACTGTACGTTGACAGTCCTAGAAGATTATTTATACTGCAATGAAACAGTCAAATCTTTTACGGTAACGACCGTTATTAACATCCCTTTCTTTATCAATCACAAGAAATCCGAATTTATCACGCCAGCAACAGCAACACAAGTCTTTAAATCTATCAAATGACATATCAACATTAACGTGATCATCATACACATGCTTGAGATTAGTGTGATCTTGTTGAAAAAGAACAAGTAAATTCGGATTATCACGTATAAGCTGTTTTGGAATTGAAGAATACGTTTGACACAGATAGAAACAATCATTATTTCGATGTCTGCCAAAACAAAAATGATCTCTAATTTCATTTTGTTTATGACATGCTACATCATCAAAAATCATTATTGAATTTTTACGGGACGCACTAGGAGGTATAACATCACTATTATCACTGTATTCGAAATACCTAATTTCCTTTATGGGTGCCAGTAACTCCGCAGGTACTGGTATTTAGGTTGGTATAGAGATTTGCAATATATATAGACATTTTCAAAACGTAAGCCATTTGGATGTTCTAATAAGCTAATCATAACATTGGTTTTTCCAGCCGGATGGTCCGACGATTATACCTCGTTTACATCACCTTTTTAGTAAACCGCGGTGTTTAGAGTACTGCTCCTTGTTAGGTGTAATGCCATAATTTTTGATAGGTAATTCTGTATCTTGCGGAATGAAACGGATGTCACCCATTATGGTACTAAACCACGACTTGTATGACGCTTCTATATATACACACCACGTGCAGAAAGTAGTTTAGTAGTGAAGTGTCAGTCAGTGTGGTATGAAGTATACATCCCAACGTCAGAGGAAAAAAAAGGTTCAGGATTAATTAATACTTTAATAAATAAATTACCCGTGAAGTTGCATATACCCGGATATCGATATTGTGGGCCAGGTACGCGTTCACAAAAACGATTAGCTCGTGGCGACAAAGGTATTAACGCATTGGACGAAGCGTGTAAAGAACACGATATTGCATACTCCCAGTCAAACGATCTAGGACGGCACATAGCAGATAAGACTTTACAACAAAAAGCTTGGAATAGATTTCGTTCCACAGACGCTAACTTTGGAGAAAGGGCAGCTGCATTAACCATAGCTGGTATAATGAAAGGAAAACGGACAATGGGGATGGGTGGCAAATCACGGAAAGGACAAAAGAAATTGGGAATGGGAAACAAATCACGACGAAGGAAGCATTCTCGCAGAGCAATTTCGTTTAACAAAGCAGTCCTTCTAGCCCGACGTCGTGTTGGTGGTAAACTTCGATCATCTTTAAAATCGACAATACAGCAAGCCTTGAGCACTCTAAAACACAAAAAATGTCACCCAAGAGCAGAATATTAGCAATACCAAAACGTGGGAGATGCATACCTCTTATTCCCCTCTTTGCAGCATTAGGAGCTTTAGGGTCTCTAGGTGGCGGTGCTGCGGCAGTCGCAAAAGCGATAACTGACTAAAAGCTGCGACAAAAACGTTAGAAGAAACCAAACGACACAACCAAGCAATGGAAGCAGCTTCATTAGGAAAAGGTTTATACATAAAGCCATATAAACGAGGGTTAGGTATATATTTACAACCGTATTCAAAAAACTCCCACTGAAGCTACCACGTCACGCCTTAAGTAGTGTTGAGCTATCAAAATTTGTGGAGCAATTACAGATTCCCTATTTTAGAGGGATATATATGCGAGGTAACTTACCTACACGAATCCATGCGAATGAATGTGGTATTGTGAATCTGTATGATCAAAATAACAAGGGTACACACTGGACAGCTTACATTAAGCGTAACAGGCATATTACATATTTTGATAGCATAGGACATATTAAACCACCCTTTGAATTACTCCACTATTTTAAAAGTGATGGTAGCAGAAACACAATTGAGTATAACTTTACCAAGGTTCAAGATTTTGATACATACAACTGCGGTCATTTAGTCTTACACTTTTTATATGACTGCTCCTACTGATTTTCAGTAGTCGTTACGTGATCGTAATGTCGTACACATTTACATTTACCGGTAAAAATTGTATCTTGCAAGCAACCTTTAATCCACCGATTTTTCTTGAGAATGAGTCGGAATATGTAATGGGGTTGACTAGTTTTGAATCTTTCAATACTATACAGAATGTTATTTCAAAGAATAACCAACTCGTATTTGGAAACGATAAAATTACAATATCACCAGGATCATACGAAATCGTGGATGTGAATAAATATATTAATGAGTCAGTGAAAGGATCGAGAGCATTTATGCATTTACAAGCGAATAATAATACTATGAAAGCAAGTATGAAAGCAACCCATGACATTAACTTCAATGTGGAAAATTCGATAGGACCTGTGTTGGGATTTAATAAAACTGTTTACCAGGCTCAGAAAGTGCATACCTCTGATAATCCTATTAACATTATCAAAATTAACTCATTAATTATCGAGTGCAATATAACAAGTGGTAGTTTTAAGAATGGTGAAACATCACACATAATTCATCAGTTCTTTCCCAGTGTACCAGCGGGGTATAAAATAATAGAGTCCCCTCAACATGTCATCTATCTACCTATCAATACATCTACCATTTCGACAATAACACTTAAAATAGTAGACCAAGACGGAGATCTCGTCAATTTCTACGGGGAAGTCATAACGATAGGACTACATTTAAAGAAAAGATGGTGACGCGCTATAGCACATGTGCATGTAACCAGAGCAAATCAAACTATAAAAGATCAAAGTGTGGAAAGGTGAGAGTCAGTAAGCGTTCAGCGCCCAAAGCATTGACACCGCAGAACAAAGCATTATTGGAAAGTCTCGGCTTTACAGTACTACAATGAGTATATTAAACGTTAATGAAAAAGTTGTCGTTGATAATGCTATCGTTAATTCCGAACTGCACACCCATCAGCCATATACTACCAGATTTGGAAACAATGATGAAATCAGGATACCCATTCAGGAAGACATGTGCACACTACCATCCGAAAGCTATGTCTACGTAGAGGGACGATTATTACGTCAGGATGGTACTGTCTCTAACACCGCAAGGTTCGTTAATAACGGTATCGCATTTTTATTCAGTGAAATTAGATATGAAATGAATGGAATAGTGGTAGATTCCGTAACGAAAGTAGGATTAACGTCGACAATGAAAGGATTGGTATCATTGACGTCCAATGATCTCGCCCGTCATGAAAATGCAGGTTGGTTTCCTACTGCAAACAGTACACTAACAAATGCTCAAGGATACTTTAACGTTTGTATACCGTTGCGAATGCCACTTGGCTTTGCCGAAGATTACAATAAAGTGATTTTGAACATTAGACAAGAACTGGTATTAATTCGTAGTAACATTGATACCGACGCAGTAATTTCAACTGTAGAAGAAGCATTAAAAGTTAACATAGATAAGATATATTGGAAAGTTCCACACATCATTCCAGCATTAGCAGAGGAGTTGGCGTTAACAAAATACATTGTTAAAAATGTAAATACGCCAGTAGCATTTAGAAGTTGGGAAACCCACATATATCCCGCCGTTCCAGCAACAGATAAGCATACATGGGCAATCAAAACATCTACTAGTATAGAAACACCTAGATACATTATTACAGGATTTCAAACTGGGCGAGAGAATAATGTTATGCAAGATACGAGCAGATTCGATAAATGTGCACTAAATAATATTCGCGTGTTCCTGAACACGGATCGTTATCCGTATGACAATCTCAACGTTAATTATGATAACAATTGCTTTGTTACGTTGTATGAAATGTTTGCTAAATTCCAAATGTCGTATTACCAAAGAGAGGGGCAACCATTACTCACCCCTACGCAATTTACCACAGCTGCACCGTTGATTGTCGTAGATTGCACAAATCAAAAAGAAGCATTGCACTCTAAAGCAGTAGTTCTTCGTGTGGAGTTTGAAACAGCGGCAAACATAGCTGCCAATACGGCAGCATACTGTGTTATACTCCACGATCGTTTAGTTACATACAACGCGGTGACCAAAGCAGTACGACAGTTGTAATACAATGTCCGTCATAGTCGATGTACAAGGGTTTAAAATATCAAAAGCTTTTATACCAAAAGAACTCGCCATTTATAATGGGAAACAAATTGCCCATTTTATTTTTAAATCACCGTATCCCTGGCATACGTTAGATGCAGAGAGTCGTCGTCAAGCTACTTGGTTAATGCATAACCAGCACTGTATTAAATGGGAAGAAGGGTATACACCACCACACCACTTTCGAAGAATGCTCGAGAGATTGATTCAGCCAACAGATTCTGTCTATGTCAAGGGCAGAGAGAAAGCCGATTACATCAGAAAATTTGTGACCCAGTCTGTTATTGAACTTGAGGAAAGTCCACCTCTTCCTGCTATGCAACCCGTTTGTTACTTTCATTGTGAATCATTATGTCACTGTGCTTTGAGCACTGTATACTATTTATATGATACATACATAATGCAATAAGTCTTGTACACATTTTTTTAATAAAAAAAATAGTAAATAGTCATTCTCGTATTTTTTTTATTTATATCACACAGTATTTGTATAGCATATATTCTCTTAATAACGAATTAGTACATAATATTAATATATGTTAAACAACTAAAGGAACAATAAAAATTAGTAGTAATATTAGTTTCATTATGGAGAGAATATAGTAAAGAAACTAGCAAGTGTCAGTACCCAAACTATTCTTCTTTCCTTCCGGTTAATATAAATTCATTTGCTTAGCAACCTGCAATAGCTCGCTCAAAGGATCAGTATTTTCCAATTCCGGTATTCGCCAATGCCCCCACGCCAATGTGGAACACGTATCACGTAGTCGATACCGTTTGTCATCCTGCGACCTAAAGGCAATTTTGTTTAACATTTCGGTATATATATCATGTAAGGTTGATCGAAACACAAGCATTTTACACATTACTGTTTTATCAGAGCCCTCCGCAACCGCTTTGTAGTCTACTTCTGTCAACACTTTCTGAATAACAGCTTTCTTAACACCTTTCGCTTTCTTAACAACTTCATTATCAGCAAGCTTCAGACAGTATGACTTCGATCCTGCGCCATAAAAATATTGAATCGCTTTCCCTGCGTACTCATCTTTCATTCGTCCAACCACGGAAGCATTCGTAGGAATACCATGCAACTCATTTTGATAGTTGGAAGTATCATATTCGTCTAAATTATTTCGCATGTGTGCGTACATATCATCAGTTACTATCTCAACAATCAAAGAATCCATGTCAGTATAGAGCAACGTGACATTCTTGCCATAATGAGCTCGTAAGATATCATAAAAAAACCGATACATTATAATTTTGGAAAGATCTAAAATACTGAATCCGACATAGACGGGTTTGTCATACGTAACTACCTGTTTCGACAATTCCACCGCAAACAATTTGTCAGTGAATTGAATAAAATTTTTAAATTGCGGTTTTGCAACGTACTACGCTAGACCTACCCGACGACCGTTATTTTCCCAATGTGTTAACAGTTTAATAACTCTTCGTTTATCGAAATTTTCCATTGTTTTACCAAACAGGCCATTATTCATAATTTTATAGAAATCCCTTTCGAACTTGTTCTGTGCTGTGTTGCGGAGAGCTGTATTAAGGTCTACGTATGGTATTAGCCACGGACTCTGACGGAAGCGTAAAATCCTATGAATACGAGTAACAATTAAGCCATGCTCTATACATTGTTTTAAATAGCGGTAATGTATAACGTAGTTGGTCTTATTACACAGGTTAGGGATTAACTTCTCCTCCTGGGAATGTGGTGCACAGATCATTTCAGGACAAAACGGATAATCGTTGTGTTCGTCATGCAGATGGTGGGGATAATGTATATCAACCTCCAGTACAAATCCAACATCAGCGTCATCATCAATCTTTAATACGTCAAAGTGATCTATTTCCTCTTGAGGTAACCATATAAACCCGTCGTGGGGCAGGTATTGCTGCATACTCCAGCCGTATAAGTTCGTAGCGTCCAAATATTGTAAAAATACTTTCGGTTGTTTAGGATCATAGTTTGGAACAAACTCGTTATTAGCGATGCTTCTCCGCTTGATACAAGTACTCACTCCACCCCTAATACCTTGTTTAAAAAGTGATACATATCCATATCCGTGAGTAATTCTAGCTCTACTTTCGTGCATTTCAACATGGCATCCCACGCCAATCCAGGTAAAGTGACTGTACAGGTTCTAACCCATACACACCCATACATAACCGCCTAAAGTTTTCAAACACGTCAGCCAGTAACAACACATCTGATTTTAAATAAATATCAGCATAATCACCTAGTGTATTACATTTAAAGTGATCCCATACCAGTAGAACGCGACAGTATTCGTCATCGGAAATATTTGCATCGCGCATTTTATCGTATAATTTGTCATATGATGGCACCGTGACGTCGTTCAATTTACTAAAGCTGTCTACGTACGCATAAGGGAAACTACCTTTCTTTCTCACTAAGTTGAAGTCGCTATCATTACTAAAATATTTCCATACCTCCATACATTAATCATCTGATAAATTCTGAGATAGAGTATCTAAGGATGCAGTCATGAATCTACAACTATCGACGAAACGTAAATTAATGTATTTCCTTTCCCTGATACCATGACTGTTTATATATTCATCAACAAAAATGTGCTTACCAAACGTTATGTATTTTTCACTGTTAACAGAAAGTACGGTAATTTCTTCCGTTTCACTCGCTAACTGTTTAATGAACAGGTGAACATCATAACCACTGAGATTATGTAGAACAACGGGGAGAAATGTAGGTAACTAATAGTTTAAGTTACACGTTGAATGTGCTGCACCACGATACTTACCAGTAACGTGACAGTGATCTCGTACTTTCGGATTTGTCGGATCGTCCGTAAAGTGCTTGCCGCATATGTGACAACATACACTGCGTTCATACGTAACCTGTTGTTCCTCCGTTAAAGATGTCATTGGAACAATAGCTTTGAAATGTTCATTATATATCCGTTTTACATCACTTTCCAGTCGTCTTATAAATATCTCCCCTGCATTACTCCCCCTATACCGCTCTAACTTAGACCACGCATCGTTTACACTACACTTAATATAATAACTAAACGAGTATGGTTCGTGTTTACACGTTTTTATCGTGAACGGTTTTTCGGGATCTGGTTCAGCCGTATCTAACAGTACTAATAGCGCTTGAAAATCTGCATATATTAAGAATGGTAGAACCATTTGTTTCTGATAGTTCCGAAACGCGAGCATATTTTCCGCGTAGAATTCCCCGGTTCCGTCTTTTTTTTGTTTCACGTCCGGTAATTCCGTATATACGAAGTTACAGTCGTGTGTCACCTGTCGGGTTAATTGGTCCTCGGATCTAAAGTAATACAAGCATGCATCACAAGAATACATTGCTTCGTTCCGCCGGGATATTTGGTTGCTAAGTAAACACGCACACACACACGCACACAAGCATATGCGTACATACGCACACACGCACACGCGCACTCGTGCACACACACACGCACACACGCACACACGCACACATGCACACACCCACTCACGCACAAACGCACACACGCACATACGCACACAAGCATCCATACACACACACACACACGCACACGCGCACACACACACACAGCACACACGCACACACGCACACACGCACACACACACGACACACGCACACACGCACACACGTACACACGCACACACGACACACACGCACACGCACACACACCAGCACACGCACACAGCACACGCACACGCACAACCACACGCACACCACCACGCACACAGCACACACAGCACACCACATGCACAGCACACGCACCACGCACACACATACCACACACGCGCACACGTGAGTGTGTGTCTGTGGTGTGTGTGTGTGTGTGGAGTGTGTAGTGTGTGTGTGTGTGTGTGTGTGTGTAGTGTGGTGTAGTGTGAGTGTGTGATGTGTGAGTGTGTGAGTGTGTGTGAGTGTGAGTGTGAGTGTGTGAATGTGTGGTGTGTGTGTATGTATTCTAGGAGAGTCTATAAAAGATAGATACTTGATAATAGGCATTTATGGTTTTGGTCAAATTCATAGGTCACTGCAACGTATTCCGCTTGCACCTATAAAATTGAGGGCAGTTTGTATTGTTCAAGTGACAGTTTTTCACATTTTTCTCATATGATTTTGATTGAAATGTATGTATTGTGAGATTATTTTTTCTCACTGGGTAATTTTAATGTTGTATTGTACGTATGGCGCATTTCTGATATTATATGAACATGTGATTATACGGGAGTGTATTGATGTAATTCTTACGCTAGTGAAATAGAAATAAACGAAAGATTGTTACTTAATAGAGTATTGAATGCTGTATATAAAGGTTCTCAATTGAAAGAACCAAATTGGAATTAGAAATAATATTTGAGTAAAACCCCAAACGGGATGATAATGCATGCTACTGTGTATCTACTTTATTTTATGGTATGCAGGTTGAAACTGTTATGAACGAGTATTGCGAGCGAATTATTGCCATCTTAATACTTCAACAAAGCGTGAAATGAATATGTATGTATTGTATTCGTATAAATGAGTCAGGATTTCATAGCTCATGTGTATGACTTACATAGTCAGTTGAGTTTAACTTTATAGTTATATTATGTGAATTTTAATACCGAATTTGGCAATGTTTCTTAAAAATTTCAGGTTGGCGTATATAGTGAACCAAATCGTTTGCATTGGTGCCGTTTCAGATTTCCTTGCGGGAAAGGTGATGCCATTTAAACCACTTAGAGAGGTTGCTTTTAATTTAGCGAGATGACATTTAAAGTTACGTTTGTGGATGGGCATGAGAGTTTATAAAAGTCCACGGTTACAAAGTATTAGAGAGATTTCTTAGCCGACCGTTAGTTGGAGTGGATATTCAGGAAAAGGTACATAACCGTCTGTGCCAATTTACGTTGCCAAAATTAGTGCAGGTGAAACATTATTGTTTTCTACCAGAACATTAAAATAAAACGTTTAGAAGAAAAGTTGACTTTGTTTTGAGTTGGAAATTATTTTGGTGATGAAACTTTTCCAAAACTGTACGTAGTGTTTAAACTGATTTGAAACAGACAATACCGTTGTGTTAAGAGAATATTATATCAAAAAAATCCGTGCGATGGTAAAGACACTTTTAAAGCGATCCTTTTCTAATTAACTACAGATATTGGATATTACAAATTAAAATTAAAACCATATTAAACACTGTTAATGCTGATGTAATTACACGTGCAATATTAAATTCTGAGACGAACATTTAAGAAAGAATACGGCATACTAAGTTCCTAATTCATATTAGAATTGAAGAACGTAAATACGTGGGACAGTTGAGCTGGCGCCGGCAGAGCTTAGGCCTAGTGCAACCGTTAGGAGACTTGTTAGTGTGTGCGAGTGTGTACAATTACAAGGATTAATTAAAGAAGCTCTACCGCATTAAACTAGGATACTTAGTTTTAAAAGTGTAGGACGTTGTGAAGTAAGACCAATTTGTATACTGCTGTGTATTGAAAGTTTGATTATCTTAAAAAGGGTCCATTGCTATTAGTGTATTTTAATTTAGCTATAATGATATTAATTCTAATCACTAGCCTTTTTGTGTCAGTAGGTTAAAACTAAGTTAAGATCTAGTAGGGAAAAACTTAAGATATTGTTTGTTGTTCTTGTGTTGCTACAATGGGGGAGTGAATGTACTTTACATTAATATTGAAAACTTGTTTGAATAGAATTAATGATTTTTATTTTATTTGAATTGTGAACCTTCCCCAAAACATTTATTGTGAGGTTTAAAGTCAATTTAAGTGTTACAAATTAATCGTGCTTTATTAAATTCCTTAGTTTGTTTTTTTTATATGTACCTTATTTTCAGTAACCGTTTATCACCGTATTAGCCTATGTTTATTTATCATTACGTAAGAATGAAATTTGCCATTTGAACCAATCGTAATCATGCTTGTAAACGTTTTAATATATTAATGATCGAATTTCTAACAGTATTTGAGAGAATATAATCTCCGAATTGGACAAAATTCGTTACGTCTGATTTATTTTAGGATAGAAAACAGTGATTCGTATTTAAAAATCCGCATTTATCAGTAGGAGTACTTTTGCTACTGTACTCCATACAGAGTTACACTTTTACAAATCAGTTTAAAAATTAATAAATTTAGCCATTATTTTCCAAATTGAGTAACAATTATTCATTTATTTTGGATTATTATGGGTAATTTTAAGTATTAGTTCATATATATTTTTACAAGGGTGAAACACATACTTCAGTTAGAATTGATAGTATTTGGATTTTCAAAAACTGCCGAAAGCAATTGATTACATGGAACGTGAATTATACAGGGTTTATACAAAATGTTTAGTTTTACGTACCGAGTAGGCGAATATCTTGCGGTCTACGACCTCGCAAGATCAACATCTCAGCTTAATACACCTTTCCAGATAAGTTTAGATCGTGGTGGTGATCATAGAACATCTATCTCCGATTTTGAGCTTCGTTTTAGGGTGAATATAACGTTTGAAGTCAAATTTCAGACATTTTACATCTTATCTCGAACCCGCCTATCACCATTGAAGTTAGTCGGCACCCTGCGTATTTTTTTACAACACGCCAGCGCGGTTTGGTCGTGTGACAGTATGATTGTATACATAATTATGCTCATATAAGAATATTTACCCTTTGTGTTAAGTTACACATTTTGATGCAATGGAAAAACAATTGCGACAAATTTGATCAAAATCGATATTGAAAGGCCTCATAGCATTTATTGCAAAACTACATAAACAGTTTAGTTGAAGTCACTCATTTAAAAGTAGTTGTGCGACTTTCGAATGTGTATTAGTAATTTTATAAAATATCATATAAGAACTTGTGGTGGCAGCACTGTTTACAGTTCCGTCCTCTACACAAAACTATATGTAACTAAGGGGCTAAGAATTAGATAATCTACAACAATGACGTATGATTTGTGAATGAATGTAATGGTATGGAGTAATCACTATACTTTTTGCACGATCGAGCATTTTTGTTTATTTACAATATTTGTTTCCAAGACGGTATGGTATGTTTATCGGTTGATAGGTCCAACACGTGGGTAAGTAAATACTTACCGACGTCTGAACTACATGCTAATAAATGATATTTGACAAGTTGAAGTTGCCGTGAAATATAAACGACATTTTTGGCTTTTCGTTCAGGTGTTTAGTAGAAATTAATTTGTTTGAATTGAATTTAATACGATCGTACAAAAAACAGTGTAATCATCACGAACGTTGTACCGGTCTCCGGCAAAATTGGAAACAGCGCAGCGAAACATTGCCGTCGACCGGTAAACGTCCCTTACCGTTCTTGATACTTAATATACTAGAATTAAATAAAAGAATTGTATGAAAAGAACATATTGAATGAAAATTAAGAATATGAAAAAAATTACAACTCGTTTGATTGAGTGGGTTGAATTATCCCTTACTACAAACAGTTCACTGTTGATATATTCACTATATGAAATGCTGGTGCACCATTTGCAAGTTCAATCATCACATGTTTTCTTTTGAAAATAATCACAGGAACTGTACAGTTCCCGGAAGAATTGATGCAAAAGACTATCGTGGTATTAACACCACGCCCGTGACTAGCCACTGACTGCACTTGTTTTTCCCTTTTTAAAACTGTTTGTTTTTTTGTTTTGTGGTTCTGAACAGGGTAAGTTTGGTCTACTGCGCCAAAGCTCTCAGGAACACCTAGGTGGATAGATAGGGGAAATTGAATCGCCAAGAGGTGCATATGAACGGCTCCCTAAATTTTTTCATATCGTAAGTGAGCGAAAAAGAGGAACTAAGCAGTTCATTCCAGAGTTTACAAGCCGTGTAGAAAAATGTGAATTACGCCCGTTTGGAACAATAAGTTGAGAGAACTTAATTCAAACGATCTTTCACTGATCAGGGACTATATGTCAGAAGTTAAGGACGGGCCATTTATATGCCTAATCGATCTTTTTTGAACATGATCAACGATACCGAGTGCGTATTGGGGAGCATCAACTTAGAAGTGAGAGTTATATTCTAGATGATGTCGAATTTCGGCATTATACAGCAGAAAGAGGTGTCGGGAAGTAAAGTACTGCTCAGATCGGTACAAAAACCCTATTTTACGAACTGCTGCTTTAATAGCTGACAGAAGATGGTTAACCCATGATAGCTTTGAAGATACAGCAACAGATTCTGGAAACGTAAGGATTTGAGCCATTTATAGTTACAACAAGGAATGGTCGATTTTTTTGGCGGACACAAGGCAACGATGAGTTTTATTAGCATGAAATACATCTCGATTATTACTTTCCCATTCTATGGTACGTTGAATGTCTTTATTGATTGAAATCGCATTTTCAACTTCACGGCCTTGATTTGAGATAGAAGATGGATTATCATTATGAGTAGACTGAGATGAACTACAATGAAGAGTGCTGTCGTCAGAAAAGCAATGGACCAAGTTAGTCGTTGAAGAAATAAGATTATTTATGTACATCAGAAAAAGTATAAGCGCAATAACTGATATCTGTGATACGCCCGCGTTAATGCCAACTTCTTTTGAAAAGAAGACATCAGCTATGACCCGTTTTCCTTATATCGTCAAGGAAACTAGAAACCCAATTGATCAGCGTATCATTTAACCCAAACGAGGTGAGTTTGGCAAGGAAATACTTATGCCAAACATGGTCAAATGCTTTTGAGGTATCTAAACTAACTACAACTGTTTCACCGGATCGTTTTATTGCATTGTTCCAAGCTTGGGTCACATATGAAAGACGACCACCTGTTGAACGATTCTGTCTGAAACCACAAATGGTGGTCATTAAGGAGTTTGTTAGTTTCAGGAAACAGAGCAGTTGCTTATTGATAGATTTCCATGAATTTAGACGAAATGGAAGAGGTGGCAATTGGTCGGTAGTGGAGAAATCGGCCTTATCGCCTTCTTCGGGAGTAGGTTGAACATTTTCCAAATTCCATGATGGAAATTCCCCAGAAGACACAGAGATCTAATATAGCTTAGATACGACCGGTACTAGTTTAGGGAAGCATTTCTTCAAGACAACAGCTGGAATACCGTCTGGGACAGTCGTCTTATTGAGATCAAAACTTCTGATGATCGATTCTAGTAGCTTGTACCAAAAATGAATTGCCTCATAATGTATGCGGAAGAGCACATCTTTTCCAGAATCATTAAGACACAGGTTTGATGCAAATAAGTCCATAACAAGGTTGGCTTTGTCTACAGGACTAGTAACTACAGATCCGTCAAAGGATGTCATAGTGGAAAACAATATGTACTAAAGTTTTTAGTGATGGGTTTAGCTAAACCCCAAAATTTACGACTGGCCAAAGTTGTTTAAACAACTTTTTAGCTTTAGTGATAACACTTTTGCAGATATTTCTAGTACTGACCTATTCTGCATGTCTCTCAACCGTGTTATTAGGTTTCCGTTTAGTACAAATTTTATATTTCAAATATGTTGCATCATCACAATCCTTATTTAACCAGGGTTGGGAACGAGGATGACCTATACGATTTTGTTTTTTGGGTATGTATAATTCCATAGCCATGAGGATGACTTAAGGTACTGAAAGAGCAATGTCCGAAGATGAGGAAGAATTAAAACAATGTTCACGCCATGGAAAGGTTGCAAGGAAATTTCGTAAATCACTCCATTTAGCTAACTTAAACACCACAAGGTAATATTAATGTTGCGAACAACACAGAAATTATGGACAGTAGAATTACTTCTATTAGACAGTTGTCAGAGAGACCAAGTGGTGAAAGAACTGAAAATTTATAAACAAGTGGGTTTGATGTAAGAAAGGGATCTAGAAGAAGTCGAGTATGTTCAGGGTTAACAGGGATTCCTGTAGGTTCATAAATCATTTGCGTGAGGTCACATGAAATAGCAAATGCACTATGGCAAGCAGGATTACTACTAGATTAATACTGGAGCCCATTAGAGCTACGAACATTGAAAACTTCCAAGATTGAGATATTGCAACATGGAAACTGAGAAAGACGGTAGTCAACTTTCAAACCAAGGTAATCAAAAAGTCTTGAAGGTTACTGTCATTCCTTTGTAAGGATAGTTAAAGTGGGGAAATTTCAAGTCGGGTGAATCTGATATTTCAGATCAAAATAACTGTTCAGATGTTGGTTTAACATTACTTCAGGGCCCACTCCAGGGGGCGGACAACCCGGACATTTGTCCGGGGCGGCAAATCTAAACGGCGGCATGCCTTATGAATTATTTTGTTTAAGTTTTGGAGCACTATAATCAAATGAGTATGATTAAAGACATTCAATTAATTAAATAAACAAATAACATAAGTAGCACAATTAAATATAATTGACCTTTTTTGTTTCTTTATTATATATATTTAATAAATAAATGAAAAAGTTCTGAGTTTAGACAGTTGCAATTATTTTTCACAACTTGTGGTGGGAAGCGTTTTGACTATAAATCTTGTTAAATATATCACAAAGCAAGTGGTTGCCTTGTGAAATATATTCTACTGGCCATTTATAGTAAGATTACATCTATCAACTATTAGTAGAATTAATCTTATTTATAGTAACCCTGTTGACAATGCATTGGGAAGGAAATCGTAGAGTAAATTTTTTATATGAACTACATGACGTAATTCCATTTTCTGTGCGAGAAAATAAGTGCGGAAAAAAACAGTGCCGGTGCATATAAGGTTTATAATATATACACTATCGTTATAACAACAATTCTTACCTCAAATAAATTATTGTTTGTAGCCTTAAATGACTCTGATTATTATATATCGATCAAAACAAGCAAAGACAACAATAAAAACTTCGTACGCGCGAAAACAAACTAAATTTGTCAAATTATTGTACTCTCCTACAATTTTTAAAATGAGATCGTCCGAACGAATATTGGTATCTGCGCATTATGACGTCATGTAGTTCTCATAAAAATTTTCTCTATTACTTCATTTTTGCAACCGAACTAGTCTCGGCTCGCACGTCGCACCGGACCGGACACAAGGCTTTTTAGAGACTAAAAAATAGTGCTAAAGAAAAACGTTTACAGCATCGTATACATGAAGAGAGTGTTAAAATTTAATAGAAATTAAAAAAATAAAAAAAAATAATAGACCTGCTGCCTCAAAGTGTGAAATCACATATCATTAATGATATAAAAAAAAGTCAAATACTGTTCCATAATTTTAGATTGTACTTCTGACATTAGTAAGGTGGAGCAAATGACTCTTGTAATCAGATATGTTTCAATTAATAAATTGGATTGCAATGAAGTTGAAAGATCCACAGGGAAACAACTGTCTGAAATTATAATTGGAGAACATAATGCTTTGGGTTTAAATTTGCAAGATATTAGAGGACAAGGATATGATAACGGGTCCAATATGAGGGGCGATAAAGCAGGAGTGCAACCTTGAATTAAAAGTTTAAATTCGCGTGCATTCTACGTTCCGTGTAGTAGCCACTCTCTCAATTTAGTGGTTAATGATATGGTAAAGGCATCCTTAGAAGCGGCTAATTTCTTCAATATGGTCCAAAAAAAATATTTTTTTTTTTGGCAACTACTATTCGATGGTCAATACTTCTGAAACATGTCCAAGGATTTTTAACATTAAAACCATTGAGTGACACTAGATGGAAGAGTAGGATAGAGTCCTTAAAGCCTTTAAGATTTCATATGGGAGGGGTGTATGACGCTTTGTTAAGCATTTATGCAAACCAAGAAATTGATAATTGAATAAGAGACGAAGATTCGGGTTTATTAAATTGTATTAAACAGTTTAAATTTTTGTGTTCAATAGTTATTTGGTATAAAATATTAAATTGTATTAATCCAATAAGCAAACTGATGCAAACAAAAGATGTCGATTTACCATCTGCACTTGATCTTCTAAAAAACCGCAAAACATTCTTTAAGGATTTAAGATCGGATAAAGCGTTCAATGAAACTATTGTTGATGCAAGAGAATTGGCTGATGAAATTGACGTTGAATGTAATTTTGAATCAACAATACCACGACATCGCGTAATAAGAACGAAAACCAACTTCCCATATGAAGCACGAGATGATCCTATTGAAGATCTCAAAGAAAAATATAAGATGGATTTTTTTTGTTTTACATTTGATCAAGCACTAAGTGCACTAGATGCTAGATTTGAACATCTTAGTGACCATAGTAACAATTTTCAATTCTTATATAATATATACGATTTAAAAACCATGCCTAAAGAAACGCTATTGAAACACTGCAAGGATTTGGAACATATTTTAACTGATGGCGATTCTGTTGACATTAATGGGATGGAATTAGCAGACGAAATATCTGTCGTTTCTGCGCTTTTGGGAAAAAAGACACCGTAAGAAATGCACTAAAATTAATAACAATGTTAAATTTTGCTCCAAACCTTAGTGTTGCCTTAAGAATATTGCTCACTACACCAGTAACTGTAGCGAGTGGGGAAAGGAGTTTCTCTAAATTAAAATTAATTAAGAACTACTTATGTTCCACTACAACTCAAAATCGTCTTAACGGTTTGACTATTTTGGCAATTGTGCATAAAATTGCTGATCAAATAAACATGAAACAAATAATAAGAGTTTGCAGAACTGAAAATCAGAAAAAAAAGTTTTTTGTGAGTTTAGCGTAATTAATGTTACTTTAGTGTATTTTTGTATATGTTATATGTTTTGTTTGTTTCATTGTACAGTTATGCATCTTTGTAATTAGGAATTATTTCTACTGTTTTGTATTACTTGACTGTTAATTTTATGTTAGGTACATGTATTTTTCCAAATAAATGTTTTTCAAATTTTAAATCAATTTATTTTTATCTATTCACTGAACGTTGCCCATTAGTGGACATGAAGCGCATATATATATATATATATATATATATATATATATATATATATATATATATATATATATATATATTTATACATTTAAGCATATGTTTATTGGGGAGGAGGGCGGCATTTCGTCTGTTTGTCCGGGGTGGCGTAAATGCTAAAGCGGGCGCTGATTACTTTTTAACGGCGAAAAAACCCATTTCGTCAACGTCGTAAATTCTTCTAGCTTCCAGTTTATATTCATCCACTAAACGTTATTGTATGTCAAAATAATGCTAAACGTGTTTTCTATTAAAACCCTTACATAAAGCTAATCAAGTGGTTTGAGGTAGCCTTAAAGATAGGTTTGGATGCCGTGTTATGAAGCAATAAAATCATACTTGTCCCCCTGTTGTTGTTACATTATTGAAATTATTTTTTATGCATTTCTTATCAGCAAACTCGTATGCTGTTTTACGAATGCCTGTCATAGTTAGCTCAAGAAAGCATTCTTCTATTTTTAAAAGTTGTGTATCTAAATATGTTTGTGCTTCAGCACTAAAAACAAACGTCCTAATGATTTTGTTCCACCTTTGATTTTAAGATTCGAACCCTTAAAGTGTATTGTAAAAGTCGGTTTAGCGGTGTTACATGATTGACAAACTTCATTTAATCATATTTTCCAATTATTTATTTGACCTCCCTCATATCTTTTCCTGACTACTGATGGTATTTTATTCTTTTTAAGGACATAAGGAGTAAATTATACCGGTACAAATAACGTAACAGTTATGGTACGAATTATCAAACACGATATATAAAATACTATCATCACTTAAAATGAAAATTGATATACAAATATTATGTTAAAGAAATAACAGAAATTTATCGTTTTAATAGCTTTTTGTTTTTGTTAGGCAAGCGCGTCGATCTGTATAAGCGAATTTTGATTAGAGTCCACTATTAAAATGGTAGGTATATTCATACGACTTTGCCCTCACCGTGGAAGACACACTTTGAAATGCATTTCATAACCCCCATGTTTACTTTCGAAAAAACTTTTAAAAAATAGTTAATCACTAAACTAAAACAATACCGAATGCAAAAGCCATATGTTAAAAAAGTAAAATCTAATGGTACCAAAAAATAAGAAAAAATTAATATAATGATTACTAAATAAATCATTTACATGTACAAACATCAATAAATTTACAAAATTATTATTTAGACGAAATTAAAGCTTAAAGCATAGCATTATAGATTATCATGTCTGGTAATAACAATGTTGCAAACCTATTAAATTTCATAAGTAAATAAACGATATCTTGATGCACGCCATTATAATTATCTTATTGCTCGTATACCATCGCCTCTATTCGCAATGTTCGTTTTGTAGTAACATTGCAATTACCTTCATCAATTCTAATGAACAATAAATAATTATAAATAGTAACTATGCCATCTGTGTTACCGTAATTTGCGATCTATCGAAATAATTTATCAGAATTATTATTAAAAATGCTAAAAGCCTATTTGTTTGAGTTCTAATATTTCGAAAATCCGAATGGACTTGAGTGCTTCATCCAAATAAGAATAAATTGTGCAGATGTTAGGTAGTAAACGCCGTTTATATTTAATACCGTTTATTTCCTAGTACTTGTTTCTATCTTTCTCACTGTTTTATTATTAATTATTTGTTATTTAATAGTTAGAATAGAAATAATTATACAGTAATTTATTTTTTATAGGATCGTTCATTAGGTGCGTGTATAAAACAATCAATGGTGATAAAAATCTTACTAAATGGTAGTTACGTATAGTCAGTCCTCTTTTACTCTATAGGACTAGAAAAAGCATAGTACACAAGGGTGACAACAGCGATCCCTCAAACTATCGACCAATCACTTTCATTCTATCGAAAATCATGGAAAAAGGCGTCAACCACTAACTACTTTCGTTCCTCGAGTCCAATCAATTCCTAAACGACCACCGGTACGTGTTGAGTCAGAGTCGTTCTACGGGTGATCTTCTTTCATACTTTGGAATAACGGTGAAATAGTGGTAGTAGTTTTAGATGTTTTAAGGGCTCTTGACCAGGTTTGGCACAAGTGCCTACTTGCAAAGCTCACCTCGTTCGGCTTATCCGATACGCTCATCAATTGGACCTCCAGCTTTCTTCACAAAATACGTATACGCGTTGTCGTCGATGGCTTCTTTTCGAACGAAACTACTATTAACACGGGCGTACCTCAAGGATCAGTGATAGTTTCCACACTTTTCCTGCTATTTATAGAATAACTCATTTCCTCAACAACTAACCTGATCTCAGTTTTCTCAAAACAATAAGTCTAGCCAGGACGTTAAAGTGAAAATGATAGCTTCAATCAACAGTGATTTAGAACGTATTCTTGAATGGGGAAGAAAAAATCTACTCATGTTCAGCGCCGACAAAACCCAGTATTGCCTTGTGTCCGCCAAGAAAGACCGAATATTTCCTGCTGTACATATGAATGGCTTAGATCTCAAATTTTCAAACTCTATTTCTATATTAGGGATGTCCCTATCATCGAACCTTTCATGAGTTGACCATCTTTTGTCGGTTAGCAAAACAGCTGCTCGTAAACTGGGCTTTCTATACAGATCTAAACAGTACTTCACATCGCAACAACTCCTTTTACTGTATAAGGCTCAAGTTCGACCTCATCTGGAATACAATTCTCACCCTCGGCCAGTGCTCCCCAATACGCCCTTGGTATGGTAATCCTCATCAACAAAAAAGATATAAGACTTATAAATGATTTCTCACCTACAGACTCTTAAGCTTAGAAGAATAGTTTCGGTTCTTTCCTGGTTCTACCGCTATTACCATGCCCTCCCTAATGTACTCCTCAATACCTTCGCAGGGCATCTTCGCTAGGAATACCCGATTTGCCCATTCACAACATAATTATGCACTCAAAATTACACCTTGTCACACTACATTTTTCCACACGGCCACCAAATTGTGGAATGCACTACCCAGTTTCTGTTTTCCTCCAAACTTTGACTTAAGCAAATTTAAGATAGCCATTCATAAACATTTCTCGGTAGCCTAACAATGTCCTTAAACCCTCCCAGTGTTCATGAGTGCTTTAGTACGTTAGGCAAATCTTAGCCTGTTCAGGTATTCTATTAGTAAAAAAAAATAGTACACAGATAGGATGGTAATGTCTAATATGCATTCGTCTAAATTACCACATTCGCTTGTGATGGTAATGATGCACTCGTGCGTACTAGGCTACTTAACACCCTTGATAATATATTATTAAATAAGTATGTCAGTATGTAAATTCATTGCAATTTTTATTACAACTTTTCGTAAAACTGAAGTTTGCTGTCTTGTGTACTGAAGTACATAAAGATAGCAGGGCACTAAGAGCACAAACCACAGTTTTTGATGGAATCGTTTATGGTCGTTTGTGCCGTAATGCGCTTTCTAGCAGAATCACGCATAAGGATAGTATAAGCATTCCAATATGACAGTTAACTTTACGCATGGAAAAAAGCACAATTAACTAAAGTTGATAAAATACTTATCTTTTTTGGGTTTTTTAATGGTGTATTTTAAATTATACAATCTAAACGTTTCGATAACACTTACAGTTATCTTCGTCAGTAGTAATATCTGTTTAAATTGAATCGAGAATGGCAAAGTATAACTATTTTTAATTACGCATATAAAAGAATAAAAGGGCAAATAATATGAAACTGAGTTATTACATTATAAAATTCAGTGCAGTCGCCATAAACTCATAAAACTTTCGCACATGTAAAGGTACAGATTTAAGGGAGATTACTGCAGCGATGGCACGTTTCAGAGTAACCTTTTCGGTAAGATTACTACAGCGAGACGAATGAGGCTCCGGTAAACTCGGCGCGAGCCTTTTTGGTTCGGACCAATTTAGCACTAGCAAATTTAGCGATTACCAATTCGGCATTGATCAATTATGCGTTGCCCATTCCGACGCCAGTTCGTTACTTTATTCTTGTAATACTTTTATATTTACGGCTAATATTGTAATTATAAAGAGTAATTATAAAAACAAAAATTTTATCAACTAGGAAATTTAGTAGCAATTGAAAATAATTTACTAATTAATATTATAACTGTCACTTCTAATTTGCATAGGGAATTTACTTGTGTAAAAGAGAAACACATGGATAGGAAATTACCATAAGTCTCAGTGAGAAAGAATGTGTCAAGACCATGACTTATTATAATTTTTGCTGTGAACGAATAAGTTCAAAGGTAAATATGTAATTAAAAATTATTATTAAATTTTATTAAATACATAAATAAAAAGTTTACCTCGAGTAGGATTTGAACCTACGACCTGTACTTTGCTAGAGTACCGCGCTAACCAACTGCGTCATCAAGGTTCAAGCCCCAATCGATGTAAATTTTGTCTTTATGTATGTAGAACTGATGTAAATTCTAAATATAATGAGATTACAATCAAATTACTTATATTAATGGAATGTGAGCCTGCAATATCGCAAGGATTCACACATACCAAAGCAACTTGACTAATATTAAATTATTATAATTTTTTATTGTGAACGAATAAGTTCAAAGGTAAACATGCAATTAAAAATTATTATTAAATTTTATTAATTACATAAATAAAAAGGTTACCTCGAGTAGGATTTGAACCTACGACCTGTACTTTGCTAGAGTACCGCGCTAACCAACTACGACATCAAGGTTCAAGCCCCAATCGATGTAAATTTTATCTTTATGTATGTAGAACTGATATAAATTCTAAATATAATGAGATTAAAATCAAATTACTTATATACAGATTTAGTTAAGAAACAAACCAAAACGTTAATGTCAACTGCTTAGTCTAGTGGTAGACTCGTATCAAAATCAAAGATATGTAAAAACCTGAATTATATTTGAAACTGGGAACACCTATCTGTGGGTTGAAACATTCGTCAAGCAAATGTTGTGTACTGAGGTACTGATGGATACATACACACGTCAAATGTGATGGAGAAACATTTTGATCGTTGCAATACTAGAGCACATAAACTACCACACAAGAAAACTCCGAAGACGATAGGTGATCTAGAGACTGAGGCATATCGTGCACGGAGAGGCAAACAGATGAAAAGTCGAAGATATAAGCAGTTCCCTCATAAAAACATTAACGACAGTGTTGTGAGTTTGTGTGCGTGCGTGTGCGTGTGTGTGTGTGTGTGTGTTTGTGTGCGTGCGTGTGTGTGTTTCTGTGTTTGTGTGTAATAATGTGTGAATTTGTGTGTATTGTTTGTGTATAATAGTCGTGTTAGTGTGTTTGACTGCTGTTTGTGTGTTTGTGTTGTAGTGTTTGTGTGTTTGAGTCCTATGTGTTGAATGTTTTTTGTTTGATGTGTATTGTGATATGTGTATATTTGTATTTTGTGTTGTTAGTAATTTATGTATTTGTGTGTTGTGTGTGTTATATGTATTGTATATTGATGTTGTTTGATGTGTTATGTGTTTTGTGTTTGTGTGTGTATGTTGTGTATTTGTGTACTATGTTGTTATAGTGTTGTGATTTGTGTGTTGTATTTTGCTATGTTGTGTGTTGTAGTGTTTGTGTGATTGTGTTGTTGGTGATTAGTTGTTATTTTAGTTGTTGTGTTTGTGTGTTTGTGTGTTGTGTGTTTGTGTTGTGATTGTGTGTTTGTGTGATTTGTGTGTTTGTGTTTGTGTGTTGTGTGTTGTTGTGTTGTGTGTTGTGTGTGTTTGTGTGTTTGTGTGTTGTTTTGTGTGTTTGTGTGTGTTGTGTGTTTGTGTTTGTGTGTGTCTGTGTTGTGTTTGTTGTGTGTTAGTGTTTGTGTGTTGTTGTTGTGTTTAGTGTGTGTGTTTGTGTGTTTGTGTGTTGTTGTGTGTTTGTTAGTTTGTGTGTTTGTGTTGTGTTGTTGTGTGTTGTTTGTGTTTGTTTTGTGTGTTTGTGTGTTTTGTTGTGTGTTTGTGTGTTTGTGTTGTTTGTTTGTGTGTTTGTTGTTTGTGTGTTGTTTGTTGTGTTTTTTGTTTGTTTTGTGTTTTTGTGTTGTTAGTGTTTGTGTTGTTTGTTTTGTTGTGTTTGTGTTTGTGTGTTTGTGTTTTGTTGTTGTGTGTGTGTTTGTGTGTTGTGTGTTTTTTTGTGTCTTGTGTGTTTGTTTTGTGTTTTGTGTGTGTGTGTGTTTGTTGTGTTGTGTGTTGTTGTGTGTTTGTGTTGTGTGTCTGAGTGTTTGTGTGTTTGTGTCTTTGTGTTTGTGTGTGTGTGTGTGTGTGTGTGTGTGTGTGTGTGTGTGTGTGTGTGTGTGTGTGTGTGTGTGTGTGTGTGTGTGTGTGCGTGTGTGTGTTGTGCCAGTACCTATACGTGTGCGTGTACGTGTAAGTGCGCGAGCGTGTGGTTGTGTGCGTGTGTAAGCGCTAGCTAAAGAAATAGTGTAATTTGAATTATTACTAGTACAGTAACATTCGATAGTCCAGTTTGCGGTTTATTGCTAGTTTGGTGCATTGTTTTCAAGACCAATTAAATTAATACCCGGTTTAATTTAATTAATTGTGTGGTAATTAAGTAATTCTCAGTTTGGCTTGCGGTTTTCAAAGTCAATTGAATTAATTAAAAATTGTTATCGTTATCGGATTGGTACACTGTACCAATTAAGTCAATTCGCAGTTAAATCAAATCTATTTTGATTGGTTCTAATGCCTCACGGCCTGACTGGTTGTTTATCTAAGTATCTGATTCATCTGAAGTAGATTATTTCGATAAATATATTTAATGATGTTTTTTATCTAGTTATCTGTCCCAGATTCTATTTGGTCCAGATGCTGTAGATGACCTCGAATCTATAATTTGAAGTGCTTATATCGTTTAGATTCGAGGGTACTAGGTTGACTACCGCGTACCCCGGTAGGCAAGTTGAAAATTAAACAATTAAATATTTTTACTGTAGAAAATTTGAAAAATTGAATTATTATACAAAGACGATCCAATGTATAGGAATATAATCTGCATATATCCCTATTTTCTGAGCTGAAAAAATGTTTTAAAAAGAACGTAAATTGCGTCAATTTTAAAATGTACTAGGTAATGGAAAACATGTGGCTATTTTATTATATAATTACATTTTTAATGTGGCTATTTGTTTACCCATTTCCGGAACTGTACTACTGCTAATTCTTCTTGAAGTGGGTACATTAAATTATCAATATGGTAAATGTACCCATTCACCGTATTGATAATTTAGAACAGTTATACTTGATACATGAGAGTAAAGACCGATGCAATTTTACAAACATTATAAGCTTTATCACTATTCCTTGTACGTTTTTGTATTGTACGAGGTTACCAAAAATGCTGACACGAGGTGTTAGACATTTTCAACTTTTTTTTGCTAGAATAGCAATTACAATAGCAACTGCAGTTATCCTTCTCAGTAAAAGTAGAAAAGTGTTAACACATATTTGTCATATTATAACAACACTTTAAAATTTAATACTTTTCTACTTTTACTAAGGACAACAGCAAATGCTATTAAAACGTTTCTAAACACACTACTTCTACTCAAAAAGATAAGTAATTGAATTAAGAACCGTAGTCGTGAAAATTTTCATTTCATAATTGAGATTTCTTTTGATTTGAAGCCCCTTCAGTAATATCGCCGTAAGCCGTCGTTATCATTTGCCTAGTGAAAAATCGGCCAATAGTCTAAAATATGGATGATTTACATCTTCTACATAATTTGTCAAATTATACCAATAGCACAAGTGTTTGAGTAGAAAACATTAAATTGATAAAATTCTCTAATCCTTTTCGTTTTAATTACAATTCTCAATTCAGAAAAAAAAACAATTTTGCTTTTGAATTTGGTGTGTTATGTCAACATGATAAATTTCATAAGATGTAAAGTGGAATTAAAAATGTATAGTTTAATTGTAATTAAATGGGCAATAATTATTTTGGCAAAACAATGTTAAATAAAGAAGAATAAAAATATTTTCCTATTACACAGTAAATATGTAATTTAGGCGCATTCAGGCAAATCTCATGAATATGAACGTGAATAAAGGACATCATTATTTACTAGGAAACTCATAAATAATGAACGGATTGTTTGATGGTGGATAAAAATGTTTACATACCTAGTGTTCGGTGTTTTAGTGAATAATCGATTTTACTCCACTTAAAATTTTAAAATCACAAAAAACTAATTAAATTAAAATAAAATAAAACTTTAACATAAATTATTCACTTAATTAAGCATAACATATAGATGGCAATCCGAAAAAACAATGCAAATATTTCACTGGTGTTTAGTTACGGTAATATTGACGCTTGGTAAGAATTCTAATCATAATGTTAATAAGGGTTACTCTAATATCGTGGCTATTGTAGTAAATTTAAAAAGCGGAAAATTAATGATTTATTAATTTGTAATTGTAACGAAATGCTATTTTGTAGCGGTACCTTATTTTCATCAGAATACATTTTGTGGTATATGATTTTATTCATTATGAAGGAATTATGTTTAGATCACTATCATATATAGCTCATTTACTTCAGCATATAATTTTAGATATAGCGTTTTGTTTAATTTTTGTTGTGCGCTTTTTTTATCAAACAGAGTATATAAGTATAGAAAAACCTTCATATTTGAAGCGACTAAGTTCGTATATAATGCAACAGTAACAAATAACTAACATATCACCTTAAAATAATTCTGCGTTTCTAACAAATAGTACGTAGATTTTCAAAACAAGTTAAAAAAGGAATTACACTAAACGTGTAAGAAAAAGTGCATTTTCTCACAAGATATTTAACAGGTCACACTGGTAGTTCGAGAAATCGGAAATATTAATTTTCATTTAAAAAAATAAGAACAGAAATGGCAAACTGGCTATTCCTATTAGTATAGGTATATTGAAATAATTTTACAAAATAGTAGGAACAATGTTGTCTAAACTCATGAATAAAATTATAATTATTTATTAGTAGCTGCTTACATTATAGGTATGTGTTTGGTATGAAAATGTTCTCAACAAGAGAAATACCATTTTCAAAGCTAAAATTGAATTACAAAGTAAAATAACTGTCTGAACATTCTTATAGTTACTTTATTATAAAACAAAAATTTTTAATGTTGTCATAGATGTCAAGAAAAATTAGTATATAGGTAAATTAAAATTATGAAACTGGTAAAATATAATAAAATACCTATCTTTTTTGGGGTTTTTAATGGTGTATTTTAAATTATACAATCTAAACGTTTCAATAACACTTACAGTTATCTTCGTCAGTAGTAATATTTGTTAAAAATTGTTAAAGATGTTGTAAACAATTTTGTCAAAGTTGAAAAATTAAGACATAAACATCACCCTGCTTTTAATATAACAGTTTGAGAAACGTATAAAGCCAACCATAAAATTAAATTTTAGTAAAGAATAACCAGGTCATTAAAAATTAAATATTGTTAAACTGCCTTAAACATGACAAATCAGAACACTCTCTACGGCGAAAGCTAACAATGAAATTTGTCAGCCAAAAAACATATTTAACAAAATTTAATCGAGTTATGATGTAATGTTGTGAAAAACTTCAATTTGAAAATGATAGAAGCATTTACAAATCGAAACATCACATCAAATAAAATAACCCAGTAAATCTAACTTTATCAATAAGTGGAAGTGTTATTAACAATGAAAAGCATAATGCAGAACGTTTTTTGTAATTTTTAATTTCAATTTAATTTCAACTACTTATGTTAAATTATAGTGCTGTGGTAATTTAACATATAATTGGTAAAGCATTTGCTTCAAGGTCTAGGAAAAACAGCAAAAAACCTAGACATACCAAAAGTTAAAATTAAAATCAAAATTAAGACGTATCATTGTGCTTTTGTTTTAATTATAAGATGCCAAAACCTATTTAAACGGAGATTTTCCTCTTGTCTATTAAAATTATTAGGGTGTTTATATATTTCAATAGCTTCACGTTGCAAACGAACATAATAATGAGTTTTTCTTGACAATATTTCCATATTTTCAAATTGAATGTCACAGCAGACCTCTCTGGTTGACCTACTCTACAAAATGTCATATGTTCTTTGCGTCTTGTATCAAAGCTACGTTTTGTGGTTCCGGTGTATACTTTTCCACATGAACAAGATAACTGATACACTCCGGAAGATAATAAAGGGTTTGACACATCTTTAGGTGATCTTAAATATTCTTTAATTTTTCTTGTAGGTTTAAAAATAGTCCTAATGCCATATTTAATTAGGATTTTTTCACTTCAATTTGTAACATTAGTTATAAAAAGAAGAAAAGCAGTACCAACATTAAGAACTGGTTTTTCTTTAAGGTTACGCCTAGAAGGTGTAATAACATTATAAATATCTATAAGTGAATATCCATTATCTTGTAAGGATTTTCTTAAATATTTATATTCATCCTTCAAAAATTCAGGGTCACAAATTCGTTTTGCTCGATCTACTAAAGATTTAATTATACCAATTTTTTGACGTGGATGGTGGTTGGATAATTTATGAAGGTATCTATCAGTGTGTGTCGGCTTTCTGTAAACCTTAAAAGATAGTGAATTATTATTTTTACATAGTAATATGTCAAGAAATGGTAAACTTCCATTAGTTTCTGTTTCCATGCTAAACTGAATACTAGGACGTATACCATTTATAAAAACCAAAAACTCATGTAGTGTCTCTTCTTCTTGTCCCCAAATAACAAATGTGTTATCTACATATCTATACCAAACTGAAGGTGTTTAGGTGTATTTTGTAACGCTAATGTTTTAAATTTTTCCATATAAGAATTAGCTATAACAGGACTAAGGGGACTACCTATTGCTACACCTTCAATCTGTTCATAAAATTTACTATTCCACTGAAAATAAGTTGTAGTAAGACAGTGATGAAAAAGAATGGTTATGTCCTTTGGAAAAAGATAATCAATGTATTCAATAGTTTCTTTTAGAGGCACTTTTGTAAAAAGTGAAACAACATCAAAATTAACCATTATATCACCTTCTTCAATTTTGAAACTATGCATTTTTTCAACAAAGTCGGCAGAATCTTTAATGTAATGGGGTGTTTTTCCTATATGAGGTTGTAATAAAAATGTAAGATGTTTTGCAAGGTGATATGTAGGAGAACCAATTGCACTAACAATGGGCCTTAAAGGAATATTAGGTTTATGAATTTTTGGTAAACCATATAGTTTTGGTGAAATAGCTTCAGAGTTAGTTAATTTCTTTTTTATTTCTTCAGGAATAGATGATAATTTAATCAGTTCTTTAGTTTTTAAAAGAAACTTTTTTGTTGGATCTTTTGGTATTTCACGATGTTTCTGGTCCCAACTGTTTTATCTTAATGTTATAATCGTTCATACTTAATATAACAGTTGCATTACCTTTATCTGATTTTAATATTATTATACTTCCATTGTGTTTAAGATCAAGTAAAGCACGTCGTTGGCGAAAGGATAAGTTGCTCTTTGGAGGTTTTGTTTTACGTAATATGTTAACGGTGTTATATCTAACTTCATTAGCAGCATCAAAAGGTAATGATTTCATGGAGTTTTCGATATTGGAAATTATATCTTCAAAAAGTATTACTCTTGGTGTTATCGCAAAATTTCCTCCTTTAGAAAGCGCTTCAATAGCATAATCTGAAAATTTTTCTTTTTGACGTTGACATGAGCTTTCAAAATTTATTTCCATAGATTTAAACGTTATAGAATCAATTTTATCCCAATCTGCTTTATTCAATATAGATGAAATTTCTAAATGTAAATATAAAAGATTTTTATCGGTGTTATCCAATAACTTCCTAGTAATATGTATTTGATTACGAAGAAGAGCATTTTCAGTTCTTCTGTAAATATTATTCGCTTGTTTGTTATTAAAATATCTTTTAATATAGATAAACTTTGGGATAATTTTTTGGTCTCGGCATCGTAATAAAAAAGTGTGTGACGATAATAATTGTGCTTTACGTTTCCTTAATTTTTCAAATTGTCTGATAGAACGATAAGTTTCCTCCCCATAAAGGACTGAAATATGAAAATGTAAACTTTCACCATTAACACTCATAATAAAATATAAGATACAAAATAATAAATTAACAGTGTTTACAATATTATTAGTTATAACTCGTATTAAAACTAATTAAATTCACAAATAATTTAGGTCAACTCTTGTTCATACGCTATGAAACCAATACAGTAGAGCAGTCCTATGAAACAGTTGTAGTCGCTTTAGATATCTCAAAGGCATTTGACCAAGTTTGGCATAAGTGTTTACTTACCAAACTCACCTCGTTTGGGTTAAATAATACGCTCATCAACTGGGTTTCTAGTTTCTTTGATAAAAGACGAATAGGTGTCGTAGTTGATGGCTTTTTTTCAAAAGAAGTTAGCATTAACGCGGGCGTACCACAGGGATCCGTTATAGCGCCTTCACTTTTTCTGCTGTACACAGATGACCTTATTTCTTCAACAACAAACCCCATCCATTGCTTTGCTGACGATAGCACTCTTCACTGTAGTTCATCTCAGTCTACTCATAGTGATAATCCACCTTCTATGTCAAATCAAGAAATTAAAGCTAAAATGGCAAATTCAATCAACAAAGACATTCAACGTATTCTCGAATGGGGAGGCAATAATCTAGTTAAATTTAATGCTAACAAAACTCAGTGTTGTCTTGTGTCCTCCAAAAAAGATCGATCATTTCCTGTTGTAAGTATGAATGGCTCAGTTCTTAAGTTTTCAGACTCTATTACTCTGTTGGGTATAACTGTATCTTCAAATCTCTCATGGGTTGACCATCTTCTATCAGCTACCAAAACAGCTGCTCGTAAAATAGGCTTTTCGTAAAATAGGCTTTTTGTACAGATCTAAGCAGTACTTTACCTCTCGACAACTCCTTCTGCTGTATAAGGCCCAAATTCCGACTCATCTATAATATAATTCTCACCTCTGGGTTAGTGATCCCCAATACGGTCTCGATATCGTTGATCGTATTCAAAAGAGAGCGATTAGGCTTATAAATGACCCGTCCTTGACTACTCGCGTACAGTCCCTTGAGCATAGAAGGATAGTTTCAGTTCTTTCTTGGTATTATCGTTATTACAACGGCTATTGTGCTGCTGAATTATATTCTTTGATATCATCTCGGGCTATCTTTCGAGAAACACTCGGTTCGCTCATTCCATCATCAGTATGCAGTACAAATCTCCACTTGTCGTAACAAACGGGCGCAATCCACATTTTTCTACACGGCTTCTAAACTCTGGAATGATCTCCCTAGTTCCTGCTTTCCTCTCACTTATGATATGAGAAAATTTAAGGTAGCTGTTCATAGGCATCTATTGGCAATTCATTATCCTTCTATCTATCCTGCTAAGTGTTCCTGAGTGCTTTAGCACGATAGGCCAAATTTAGCCTGTTCAGTTCCACAATCATAAAAAAAAATTTAGATGTTTATGTATTTGTAGTAACTCATAATTTGCTAAATATTTGTAGTTATTATATTACATAGAAATTGTCGACATCTTTAATATTATCAAAGTTATGATTAGTATTGAGTATGTGAGAGCAAAATTAGAGTTACTACTACATACATTGTGATTTTTTATGAAACTGAAGTGCTCATTAACACCCCATTGCAATTTTGAGATTTTAATACATAAACACCTGAATTAGAAATAGGTTCAAATTTATCCTTAACGTGGATGGATTTATTATTCAACATGGAGTCAAAATTTTGTATTGAGATTTATTAAATATTTTTTATAGTAGTTCTGAAATATTTCTAATGTAAGGAATAGAACCAATATAATTTTTAGTCTCATTACCTATTGGAATGAGACTCTCATTACCTCTCATTACCTATTGGAATAGGACTAGTAATATTGAATATTTCAAATATACTTTAATACTTATTAAACAAAGTTCTAAAAACGTTTAAATTATAACCATTATTAATCACTACATCCTTAATTGTACCAATTTCCTTTTAAAAATTTAATTTACTCATAGGTACATTGAACAGTGTATTAATGAATTTATAGTTTATAATTTTGGGAATTCCCAAGGTGGCCCACGTGGGGGTCGTATTTTTACCTTGACCTTGAGACTGACCTTGAGACTGACCTCGATTATGACCTCGGGTTTGACCTTGAGGCAGGCCTTGGGACCTGGGATTGGAATTGACCTTGGGGACTGACCTTGGAGTTGGTCTTGGGCTAGCCAAGATTAGAATAAAAAAAATCTGTTCAGCGGGAAATTTGAAATTTTCTAGTAAGGGGCCCTAATGCTAACTTGCAAGACAACTATAAGAACTTGTGTTAGGGTTGCGCTCTCTTGTCGTGCACCGTTATTGCGAAAGTTAAATTTGTTTGTAGTGGCGTCTAGTGGTGTATGGACTACTGAAAATGTTCTGTAATAAAGGTAGTGGTGTCATGTAGCGGTATATTTCTAGGACTAATTAGGAATTGTTGGTGGCGGCGTATAGTGGTGTATTTTTAAAGTGGCGAGTGTTTTCTGCAATGGAAGCTCATCATGCACACTTCTCTTTCTCTTTTGTTTCTGTCGCTTCCTGTCACACACACACACACACACACACACACAAACAACACATACACACACACACATACACACACACACACACACACACACACACACACACACAACACACTCACACTACACACTCACACACTACATCACACTACACACTCACAATCAACACTCACACACTCATACACACACACTCACATAATAACACACACACTACACACTAAATCACACACTCACACACTCACACATCACATACACTACAATCACACTACACACACACACACACACACACACACACACACATATACACACACACGCCTGCACGCATGCGCACACACACGCGCACACAAACACACACGCGACATTACTTTGAAACAAAAAAGCATTATCAGAGATATACTTATATGATTACAATTTACAACACGTGCTACATTAGTAGATAGCATAATTATCCTAAATAACGTTATTAAAATTATTATATTTTCTTTAATTTATATTCTGTAGATTACTTAATCGGTAATTAAGTACTTCTGTTGTTTACAGAAAGTAAATGTACAATTTCATAAACCAATCAACTTCCATACATACGGGATTCACGTGCAAGTGGTGTCTCGAAAGTATTCATTGCATAGCATAACAGACCACTGTAAAATGGATACATTTTGTTGAACCGACCCTGTATTATTATTTATTATTTTATAGAAGCCGTCGACCTTAGTATTTTTCTTTAAGTTAACATGTCTATTAATATAACACAAGGTAAGCCTAAAAATTGATTAAATATGAATGAAAAAGCTAAACTGTATTATCGATATCTTATAGATCTTTGGAGTTTTAAGTTAACTTGTATTTTATGTCGATTAAATAATTTCTATCTGATATGAAGTTTAAATGTCATTCTAACATAGATAGATAACTGTTTTTTTGTTTTACAATGTTAAAACTACTACATTTCTTTTAATTTCCATTTGCGGTTGTGACCTTACCTATATACGAATTTTATTTACAACATACTTATTTTACCTTGAGAAAAAGTCACCTTTAACACTATACATATAAATGAGTAATTAATTTACGTAATTAGTTTTCGTTAGAAAACATGCTTTAAATGTAATGTAATGTAATTTGACCTTGAGAATTTTTTATAAAACGACTTCACCTTGAGAAAAAGTCACCTTCAACTGGTCTTGAAGTTGGCCACGGACCTGGCGTAGGAGTTGGCTTTGTGAATTTTCAGCGGCTTAATTTGGTCTTGGAAACTTACTATAAATACGTACACTTAAGTTTAGTTAATTTAGTTCTGTTTTGTTCTGAAGAGCATTACGTTATCATCATCGTTATGGAATATTTAAATGTTAATCAAATTCTGGGTCTGTTCCGTGCCGGTGTGTTAACCGAAGGACTGAAAAACGGCTACAATATTATTACTTATAAGATGCTGTGTGAAAATGACACTATCGATTCGATAGAGATTTATAATGATTTTGCGGAAGCTGCACGGAGTGTTGGTGGAGTGTAAGTATAAAGGATCCGCCTTTGGGAGCTGATCCTATGAGTATCTGCTAAACCAAACTTACTATAATTTTGAAAATTTGGTAACAGGGTAATGATGTTAGGGCTAACTCATCTAAAATATTTTCACGTTCGTACCACCCCGTATATTAATACATTTTTGAATTCTATGTCGAATTTTAAGGTAAGTTTGTTAAATAAACTAGATACGAAATTTCAGTCGTTTTAAAAAAAAACATTTTTCTAAAAAAATTGACAGATGAGGTCTTAGAAATAACTCATTAATTGTTCTGCTCCTGTCAAACAATTTGAATAAAACTTTGAGGTGTTATAGGCAAAGGTTTATTGCTACAGTCTGCAAAAAATGACATTTGTATTTTTAATAAAAATAAAATTATGAATGTCTAAACTTGACTATCAAGAAATGCAAGTTACTCAAAAAAATCAAATGGAAACCCCTATTTTTTATTAATCAGATCGAGTTAACGTCAAAAATTAAAGTAAGTTTGTTTGAAACTTTATTTGCCCAAACGTAACAGTTTCATACTTATTATCAAAAAAGTCCCAATTTTAAAATTTGTAATAAAAATGAGCTACATACTTAAATCTAGTATTCCTTGTTCGTAGTCACCATGGAAACCAAATAATTGAGAATTGACATAAAGAAAAATATTTGAAAAAGTTACTGCAAAAAATTATATTTTTTTCAAATTCGATATACAACATAAGTGTAAAAATTTAATACTTTATGAGTAAATCGAAAAGAACTACTTTTTACTGCGGAGATAGTAACTACATACTTACTTATCAGTGCATTCTTACACGATAACGTCGCTTATTTAGTATTTCTTGTTCGTGATCAAATGTAAATTAATTTACAATAAATGTTCAAAATGTTGCCCGTTAGAGGCAAAACGTTGTTGAACCCGTCTTATAACGGCTTCATTTGTAGCACTTTGAATTTCTTGTGGAGAAAGAGAATTGAAGGCATCTTGCACTCTTGCAATGCAATCTTCTTTAGTTGTTAGTGGTGTAGCATAAACAATATTTTTAATTCGTCCCCAAAGATAAAAATCCATTGGCGTAAGATCAGGTGACCTAGGTGGCCATGGAAAGGGACCATTATTGGCAAACCAACGATCTTCAAAAATTTCATAAAGTTTCATGGAAACAGCGTTGGTGTTGTGAGGGTGCCATAAATTTTCCCTTTCTAGATTTAATCGGGGTTGAATTCGAATGTTTAATATCTCAAGACAATTTTCTCCTACAAATTAAATTTGTAATCATAAATCGCAACAATCAACAATATTAAACCTCTCAAATTTTCGTTGTAAAAATACACGTCAAAGATTTCATTATTCCGAATAGCACAAAATACCTTAAAATTCCAAATTTCCTGAAAATGGCATTCGCGAATTGGATTGCTATTTTCGTTATTCCAGTAATGCGAGTTTCGGCGATTAAATATGCCATTTTTCGTAAATTTAGATTCGTCCGTCCATATGATATTAGTCAAAAAATTAGGAATTTCTTGTATTTTGAGTAAAATTGTTTCACAAAATTCGATATGTTTCATGAAATCCGCTTCTTTCAAATGTTGAACTAATTGTAAACAGTATGATCTAAACTTATGTTTCTTAAGAATTCTTCTGATAGTTGTTGGTGTTAAGCCAATATCTGTTTTCGCGTCGTTTATGGAATTACAAGGATAGGCACGGAAATATCCTAAAGTTATAACTTCATTCTGTTCGTTATCAATAGCAGTTTTTTGTGTTTAAATGTGCCAAACTGTTCCAAATTTTGAACCACACGTCTTATTGTATCTGCTGATGGTCGGGGACGCTCAGCATAGCGTTCGATAAATGTTCTTACTGTTCGTTTTACAACTCTATGACATTCTCCGTGAATTAAAATTAAATTCAAATAATCTGTATTAAAATATTCAAGTCGAGCCATTTCATCAAGAAAAACACAAACTGTCAACAATTTTATTAAGTTATTGACTACAGAAGAAAAACAAAATAAATAAGCATCTTTATCGTGTAATGATGCGCTGATAATTATGTATTACCTCCGCAGTAAAAAGTAGTTTTTTTCGATTTACTCATAAAGTATTAAATTTTTACACTTATGTTGTATATCGAATGTGAAAAAAATTTCTATTTGCCAAAAATGACTTTTGAATCACAGAATTATCAATTTTTATAATTTTTTGCAGTAACATTCAAATATTTTTCTTTATTTCAATTCTCAATTATTTGGTTTCCATGGTGATCACGAACAAGGAATACTATATTTAAGTATGTAGCTCATTTTTATCATAAATTTAAAATTGGGACTTTTTTGATAATAAGTATGAAACTGGTACGTTTAGGCAAATAAAGTTTTAAACTTACTTACCTTAATTTTTGACGTTAAATCGATCTGAGTAATAAAAAATAGGGGTTTCCATTTGATTTTTTTGAGTAACTTGCATTTTTTGATAGTCAAGTTTAGACATTCATAATTTTATTTTTATGAAAAATACAAATGTCATTTTTTGCAGACTATTGCAATAAATCTTTGCCTACAACACCTCAAAGTTTTATTCAAATTGTTTGACAGGAACAGTACAATTAACGAGTTATTACTAATACCGCATATGTCCATTTTTTAGAAAAATGTTTTTTTTTAAAACGACTGAAATTTCGTATCTAGTTTATTTAACAAACTTACCTTCAAATTCTACATAGAATCCAAAAATGTATTAATATACGGGGCGTTCCATTTAAAATAAGCGAGGATTTGAATATGATAATGGTATGTCTTTTAATTTTTTATTGTCTCGTTCCATGAGTGAGTACATTACAGCGGCTGCAAGAAAGCCAATCGGGCTCAGGCCTATCAACCCAGCATCAACGAGAGGTCGGTTCATCCTCTACCGAAATGGGATTCAATCATATAAATATAATAGCAGAATCAAACAGTACATTTATAAGAAAGTTTACACTACATGTAAATCGCTGAGATTTACCTTCAATGACGTAATATGCAAGGATAATCCCTTAACCTGGCTGCAGGTAAAAATATACCATTTCCTAAATGTTATTTATTTATTTAACAGATATTTTTTGCAGAGTGCATTCGGGGAACTGTATACATACATTGTGAAGGATGCGGCTCCCTCAGATACGCAGTATCACATTATGGAACCCAAATTACCCAGATAAATCAATTGGCGTGTCATTTAGAAGAGTGGACCAGTTGTCGGTGAGGGAGATAATGTCGTTATTGGAAAAGGTCATGAAGAGTATCGCTAGCATTTTCTCGAGCGACTTGTTAGTTTTAAGCGTGGATAGAGTGACGGCAACTCTTGGCTATGGACGCAAACACTTGACGGGTTTAAAGTTTGAAGACTTTTGTAAATCCAAAAAACAGGGTATTCTTGTTGTACTAACAACAATGAACGATAATAATTGTTTAGCTCGCGCACTAGTCTTAGCAATAGCGTTTAGAAATAACGATACAATGCGCAGTAGCATGGAGACATGGTGTCCTTTAATTCAAACGCGAGCTGTGTAACTTTGCCAAAACAGCGGGTTAGATCTTAGTCAAGGTGGTAATTACGAGCATATTCAATCATTTCAAAATCATTTAACTTCATGCAGTGTCGTAGTATATAATTGGCGTATAGGTGATTCGGTTTATTTTGAGGGTCCTAGGGAATCCGGTAGAGTTGCTTTAAACTTGTTACTAGAAGACGAGCACTATAACGTACTTACCAGCCTCACTTCCTCGTTTACTTGTGGTTATTACTGCAAACAGCGTAAAAACAAAAGCGTAAAAATTTAAAGTTACGTGCATTGCACATAACATCCTCGTTAAAGGTTGCATTAATTTCTGGTCGACCTTCACGACCGAAAATAAAATCGATCGTTTGAGGAGTCAACCACAATTGCTAGCGCCTGCAATAAAGTGTTTCGTAGACTTTTCCTCAAAAAGAACACAATCGGACTTACTCCAAAAGACGGTTACAGACGTGCCGACAAACAGTCAAAAGTCGCAACACAGTGGTTACGTCAGGTGGAACATTCACAACAAGTGACCATACAGCATGTCGGCAAAGCTCGCGAGTACAGAACACCTGAAGGTGTCAAGGTCGACGTTTATAGCACTGAAACGAATACCGTTTACGAGTTTCTTGCATACTGTTGGCACGGATACGAGTAGTGTTTCCCCAACCAGGCCAACATTGACCAAAAGCTGAATGTAAATACATCCATGTTTCTCCGAAACGAGAACACGACTACACGATCTCAGTTTCTTCGCGAGCGCGGATATAATCTAGTGGAAATGCATGAATGCGATTTAAAAAAACTAATACATCCAAACGATGAGTTAAGACCGTTTGTACAGAATCGAAATGGTAAAGTTGACGAACCTTTAAATCCACAAAAAACGCGTTTTACGGTGGTCGCACTAATGCTAGCAAACTATATCATAAGTGTGACGGCATTAGTGAGAAAATATTGTACTATGACGTGTGCTCATTACACCCCTATGTAAAAACATACTGTAAATATCCTGTAGGTCATCCAAAAGTTCACGTAGTTTTAGATTATAACAACAGTTCACTGCAACGGTGGAGGGTTTAGTGAAATATCTAGTACTACTGCCCTCCGATCTCTATCACCCAGTTTCGTTGGAACGTTTGTAGCGGACGAATTTCGCACGGCTATCACTAAAAACTATAAAGTTATGGATGTTTTTGAGATTTGGAGTATTACAAAGCTATGAAACAAGATGGACTGTTTAGTGGGTACATCGATAATCTCTTGAAACTCATGCTTTCCGGATGGTCCAGCCATTGTACTTCAGAAACTGAGAAATTGAACTACATAACGGAATATTACATTTCTGGAGTAAGTTTGGCCAACGTGAAAATTTAACCGAGTAGTATTGTATCTGAGCGAAATGACTTTTTCAAATTTTTTATGGATACTTTGGTTCAAGTGCAATCCATTACACCTATTAATTATAATGTGGAAGCTCTAAAAACTATAAATATGTCAATAGCCGCGTACATGACAGCTCATGCTCGTTCAGAGATATATAGTTATCTAGAGAAGCTGGAACATCGTGTTCTGTATAGATAGCGTCATATTTGTAGCGAAACCTGACCACAGGAGTCCAACTTGTGGAGATTTCTTTGGCCAGATAACCGACGAGCTGGAGATGTACGGTGAAGGATGTTACATAACCGAGTTTGTTAGTGCGGGACCGAAAAACTACAGTTATAACGTGTTTTCAACCAGTGATCAGACACTTAAATCAATGTGTAAAGTGAAAAGCATTACCTTAAACTATACAAAATCCCGTGTAATAAACTCTCCATCGATGAAAGATATGGTGATTAGCAATAGTAGAGACTCTCTTTCTACCCTTAGGAAAATACAGTATAGAATAAGTTACTCTAAACGAGAACTTTGACACTATACCGTTTGGGTATAAGGGATAAATAAAAAACACAAATAAAAATAGTTATTTTATTTACAAACCCCATCTCATTGAGGATGAGCCCCAACTGCTGGTCTGTGTGTTTTCGTGTTAGAATGCTGGCGTGTTAGAGTGTTTGCATGCGTGCGTGAGTGCATGCATGCTTTCGGGTATGTGTGTGGTTGCGTGTTTTTGGGTCAGCGTGTTTTTCGTGTTTGCGTGTTTACGCGTTTGTGTGTGTGTGTGTGTGTCTGTGTGTCTGTGTGTCTGTGTGTCTGTGTGTCTGTGTGTATGTGTGTATGTGTGAATGTGTGTCTGTGTGTCTGTGTGTCTGTGCCTGTGTGTCTTTGTGTCTGTGTGTCTGTGTGTCTGTGTGCCTGTGTGTCTGTGTCTCTGTGTGCCTGTGTGTCTGTGTGTCTGTGTGTCTGTGGGTCTGTGTGTCTGTGTGTTTGTGTGTCTGTATGTCTGTGTGTCTGTGTGTCTGTGTATCTGTGTGTCTGTGTGTCTGTGTGTCTGTGTGTCTGTGTGTCTGTGTGTCTGTGTGTCTGTGTCGGTGTCTCTGTGTCTGTATGTCTGCGTGACTGTGTGTCTGTGCGTCCGTGCGTCTGTGTGTCTGTGTGCCTGGGTGCCTGTGTGCCTGTGTGCCTCTGTGCGTGTGTGCCTGTGTGTCTGTGTGTCTGTGTGTCTGTGTGTCTGTGTCTGTGTGTATGTGTGCCTGTGTGTGTGTGT
>JARFJB010002243.1:960000-1045000 GCA_036346205.1 Vesta saturnalis
AACGTAGGAAAAATAATCTGCAGCGACCTCCATTTATTCGTTGGAATATTAATATCATAGTTTAACAACTTACGTTTAGGTATATTATATAGAAAATTTTGATAAATGAAAAGCACTCCCTAGATTTAAGCATTAAAAATAGTAAATTTCAATTCCTTAGAGAGGCATTTGTCATTCATTGTCATGACGTTAATTCAAAATTTACATCAGTGATATTTCCACAAGTGTTAACATTTATCACCCTACCATTCAATGCCACTCTGAACATGTTTGACATATTTATCTATACATTAATTTAATCAGTTTATATCCCAAAAATTGGGAGTCAGATCACATTACAATAAAATATATCCATGTAAAGTGAGGCTACACTTTACACATTCCAAAAAACCAATTTAAATGGGTTTATGGAATAAACTACTTTCTATGGCAAGTACAATCACCACAAAATTGTAAGATCTACAATAGCTCCGAGTAATAAGTGTTGAAAGAACGTCCCGGATGAACCCCATAGCAAGGGCTGTAACAGTGTAACTTAGTGTACGTGAAGCTCTGAATACCCAACATCCCAGGTAAGTTTTGAAAAATAAGATGTTATACAAGTTACAAAGAAAACCATGTGAGTTGACAGTGTAAAAAACCACGTGGAATGAATTGTAAAAAATATCGTTGTACATAACTAGAGAGCACGTGAAACCAACGCAAAGTGAAGAAAACAGATAAGCATATTTTAATTAGTTACGGAAGCGGTAGTAAATAATGTGACATAACAGTGGTTCCCTCAGGAGTTCAGCAATATGGAGCATCCTTTATTAGCGTGAACAAGTTACATTTTGAATTTGGGGACACCAAGCCATTTAGAACTATAGTTGTGGGTAGAAAGGGACCACTTCGATCCCTGACGTCATCAGTGGTGGAGGAGGTCACGCCCACGTGGCGGTGGTCATTTCCCACCCCCATGGCTTCTGTTCGGGTTCGGTTTTCAACCCCTAGACGGAATTTTCAACCCTTGAAGGTATTCCTACAATAATTAGTGACCTTCGAGGGTGGGACCTGCTTCTTTGCGGGGACGATTTTCAACCCCTTGATGGAATTTTTACTCGTTTGATGGTATTTTCACCTCTAATTAAAGCCTTTTTGGCTGTATTACGGGCCTTGACATTTTCGACCCTATTGAGACCTTTTTGGCAGCCCCTGGAGGGTAAGTAAATGCGTGTGCATACAGTGTTCTGATTGGTGGGCTTGGGAGTAGACCACGCCCGTTAGTTTCTGATTGGTCCATGGACTCCGTCCCCCTGGCTTCCGATTAGTCGAAAGGCGTGGCTTATCGGTCATTCTTGTTTTGGAGGCCATTTTGCTAGACGGCCACTTTGTCAATCATGGCGGGAAGTACAAAATTTAATTATGACTCCTAATTCAAAGCAAATAGACTGCAGAATTTTGGGGCTAATGTCCTATGTTGTGCGTAACAGTGGGGTGCATGCGTCTTATACCTGCCTTACAAGTTAGTGTCTTATTTCAAATTTCCCACCATAACCATTGCGGGGCCATATGTGTTTTTAAAATATACCGCTAGGTGGAGCCACCACTATTACAGACAACATTCATTAGTCTATACACAGCTAGATGGCTCCACAAACAAATTCAAATTTCCACCTCAATGGGGCCACCACAAGGGGACGAAGACCCGAAAGCAGGTTCCAAAGACCTATACTTGTCTTACAAGTTAGCATTAGGGTCGCTCATTAGAATACAAATTCAAATTTCCCGCAATTGGTCTTTGATTGTAACGTCATATTTAAAAACAAAATGGCAGAGGACTTTGATTTTACACAAGTAGATGGCGCCATAAACAAATTCAAATTTTGGGGTAAGGGGTTACGACAAAGGGATTAAGACCCGAAAGCAAGTTCCCAAGGCCTATACATACATGTCTTGCAAGTTAGAATTAGAGCCGCTTATTATAATACAAAATCAAATTTTCCCACCATAACCAATCAGAATTCAGAAACTTAAATACAAATTAAAATTTCAAACCAAGGGGGCGAAGGCCCAGGAGCAAGTTCCGAAGTTCTACACTTGTCTTACAAGTTAGCATTAGGTCCCCTTATCAGAATACACATTCAAATTTCTTACAATAAATAATCAGAATGTTCATATTACCGCCAAGGGAGCCATGACAACGGGAGCGAAACCCCAAAAGCAAGTTCCGAAGAAGTATACCTATCTTATAAGTTAGCATTAGGACCCCACTTATTAGAACACAAATTCAAATTTCCCCCTCATATGACGTCATACAAAATGGCGGTGGACTTTGTCTTTGTCTTATAATATCCTCCAGGGGCTGCCAAAAAGGGTATTAATTACGGTCGAAAATGTCACGTAACCACCACCACACCCGTTCAACACCCCTAAACTTAGGGTGATTTGACAACAAGGCTCTTAATACAGTCAAAAGCCTTAATTAGGGGGTGAAAATGCCATCAAGGGAGAGACAATTTCATCAAAGGGTTGGAAATCGTCCCCGCAAAGAAGGAGGCCCACCCTCGAAGGTCACTAATTAGGGTAAAAATACTATCAAGGGTTGACAATTCCGTATAGGGTTTAAAAAACGACCATGAAAAGAAGCCATGGGGGTAGGAAATGCCACAACCACGTGGGCCTGACCTCCCCCACCAATGATAACGTCAGGGACCACAGTGGTCCCCTTCTACTGTTGTGTCGAAAATCTCCAATTCCACCAAAATAGTGAGGATTATCTACCACATCCTGTAATCTTGTATTAATTAAAAACAGGTAAAAATAAAAAATATGAGGGTTACAGAACCAGTAATAAAGAAAAAACTTACTGTCAAGAATGCCGAATGTACAGGCAAAATAAACGTTATGCGCTAGATTCGCGCTAGGCTTATCCAAAATAAGCGGGTTGCTGGCTAAACTCGACGAATATGGTCGTGGTTCGTAGTCCGTTGTAAAAGAGCTGAAATAATACTTCAAACAGCTTACACCATAAAATAAAGCTTTATCGATAAGAAGTCTTAGCCTACTTGTGAAAAATCTTGGATGGTGGCAGAAATCGATAACATTGCCTAATAAAATTATACTCTTGTCAGTATCCAAGCTAGTGTAGAAATGAAACCCATTTGGATCCCAATAATGCGCAAAGAGCTTAAACGTAATCGGCCTATTTCCACAATGTGTGCTTTTATAGCGCAACGTTTCGGAAGCGGACTCTGCTTCCGTCATCAGGCTTAGTCCCGAGAAGGACTGTTTTCGCACTTGAGTCCCATTGGATGCGGGAGGATGACACAACGCGCCGGAAATTCAAAGAAGCCCCGTACAGCGCACTAGCCGAAAATACAATAAGCCAAGCTAGTGTGGAAATGAAACCCATATGGATTCCAATAATGCGCGAAGAGCTTGAATGCAATACACCTGCGCAATAGGTTACGGCGCAACATGCGCAAAAACTACTGTACAACCACGAAAAAGTTTAATACATATAAGTTCTAAAAAATACATATTGGATTACTCACTGGCCCAGCGGTAAAGGTGTCAGACTTACTGAGAGTAGTCAAGTGCTTGGGAAAAAATTATAACATATGAATTTGACTCAAGCGCGAAAACAGTTCTCAGGACTAAGTCTGATGACGGAAGCAGAGTCCTCTTCCGAAACGTCGCACTATAGAAGCAAAAACTGTTGAAATAAGCTACATCAACTCAACTAATATGAAACCACAGTTACAAAACACTCATAATACAGAAAAAACACCACTAAAAACCCAAAAAAGCTAAGTACCTTGATTATGTGTACTAATGCGAAAGTTTACATTTTCATAAACCTTCATCCAATTTCACATAAACCGTAATTCTGTCAACATCGCTAAAATGAAACTTATCAAGCTTTAAAAGTTTGCTCACATATAAACTAATTAACTAAAATCAACGTAACGGTAATCCGTTGTGATAATAATTCCTTACAACTGCAAAAATGATCATTACCTTTAACTTTTAATTCAACGTTGTTAATCTGTTCAAAAAATATTGAACCGGATTTTGAAAAGGAGTTCAATCGTAAGAATGTTATCTAATGCTGTCCATATCATGCAATTATTAAAATTAGAATCAAATCAAATTGCAAATCTCAATAACAAAACAAGAGCCACATTCAATCTTTTCAGTTCCAAAATACACTAAAATGATACATCACCTTGTAAAGTTGTTCAGTTATGCAATAGATGTAATGTAATGTACCCAGGCCAATCTAGCGACTGCACAACTCGAATGCAAGAACAAAGTTAATGCGCGAACTTATTTAAGCCAAATAAATGATCGTCATGAAAAACCAGGTAGGAGCAACGGGATATATATGTTGCGTTATCTAAGGGAGGATAAAATAAAGGTAACACTATAAAAACTGTATATAAATCTATAAGTAAGTGCAATGCAGTTCTGCTATCTTTATTGCGAATGAACTACAAAAAACCTCAACGCTTTTTACAACAAGAATAACAACATAAATAAAGCATCAGTTTTAATTATAAATACTTAGATCAATATGTATTACTACTTCTATTGCAAGATTAAACTGCTATCACCCTACTCTAATTTTAATAAATCAATATGGTAATAATTTAATACAGGTCTGTATTTCAGAAATAGTGATCACCAGGTTATACAGTTAGCTAACTGTAGTATAAGTAAAAACATCACCACATATGAAGAGCTTCCATTTACAATGAACGAACCAAAAGGTAACATATTTCATAACAGGCACATACACAGTATTCCAATGAGTTGCACCGGTTATCTCCCATAGGTCAGCATTATGCCAGTTTTATCCGAAAGCCGTTATACGCTTCTACTGCATTTACAATGGAACATCCATCTTAAAATATGCTACTTTATATGTGTGAAATGTCAAAATAAAATATATTAAAAATGAAATCAAGAGACCTCTCTACATTAAATAACGAGATTGTGATGCAATATTATCGTTCAAATTATCATTGACATTGATTTTTATTAGATGTAATAATCACTCTTACCATGGTATTGCATTACGAATATATTAATTTTATAATTGTTACCCTCTTGTTGAAATCATAATATTATAATCATTTACTGAATGAAAATACAATTAGTGAAAATATAACATTAATTTTTTATTCTGTTTTATAAGACCAAAAAACATTTATTCTGTTTCGAAAAATTTCAATCAACAACCCTTATTTTCTTAACAACCTATCCCGAAGTACACCTTATTTCTACTATCAAAATAGTCACCCATACCTACTAGATGGCTCCAATTCGATCCATTTCTAATTCATAAAATAACATAGGTACCGATGCCTAGTTGTGGTACATCACAAACTGTAAAAACATTCAACAGGGTTTTGCAAAAGAGCTCGACCAGAACAATTTCATCTCATGCTGTCCACAACGTGCAATTAATAAAATCTAAAGTAGCTGACATGGTAACCTTCTTGTACATAAAGCTGCGTAATTAAAACGTTAAAACAAAATAGACTACCTACTAAGTACATATATGAATGGATGAAACTGCGCAATGGCCCACTAGCTAGATATCGCGAGCCGTGTCTCGAATATCGTCTCATCTGCGTCACCATTCAATTCCGCTTTGTCGATCAAGTTTATTGTTTATTCATCAACATAATCTTTACATTTACTAGTGTTTCATACTAAATTATGTATTTTTAAATTTCTTACTTTCACACAATTTATTGTTTTTATTTCGCAAAATTTTTATCAGCAAACTATTTACATATAGTTATTTGTATTACAAGGCCAGAAAATGGGAGTTTGTTAGTACGAGCAAATTTATGAATACCCGCAAACCATTTTATGGCATAGTGATACAAGATTTTTATGCCGACGTCAACAATTGTTACTAAAGTCAATAAAGAAAATTGTAGTTTTTAAAATTTCATGCCTGTTGAAATTAAGTAAGCTGTATTGACAATTGACTAACGAATATAAATGAAAAATACAATTACGAAATTATTCATTACTCTAATTTTGTAGGTACCTTACCGCCTTGTTAACTTTATTATATAGATGTAATTTGTAGTTTATAAGGAACTAATACGGACATAATAACGGATGCGTACGCGTACACGGTAACGTGCTTAGGCTTTGTCTGTAACTACAACAAATACCAATTGTAATTTACTATTATTTTTGCCGGTCTAGGCCGGAAAACGCATAGTTTCCTAGTGCATTTACGGTCTGCATATGCCCTATTACAGAACGAAGGCTTAAAAATTTATTTTCCGTATGCACTACTTACAACTATCCTACTCGAGAGTGCTTAAAATTTTACCTTCCCTTTTGTATTAATAAATTGAACTTGTATCCACGTTAAATGTTGAATCGTTAGACTGCAATTTCACTGACGGTTAACAAGTTTGCCATTGACAGGTAAAATTAAAAAAAAAATGGAAATGGGAAAATGTTAGCAGGAATTTGCACACACAACTTTAAAAATAAAATCCCAAAGTAGTATACGAATTTAAAAACAAAATTTCACTGTTATTCAATGTTGTAGTAGCTTCAGATTAGGTCAAATAAACCCTATTAGTTAACTGCACGTAATTTTGGTTTATAAGTTCACGTTGGGATAACCTGCAGACTTGTCAACCCTCCTTAAACATTTTCCTTTTATAGTCGAAAATCACTTGATCAAAAGTTGGCTAAAATTCAGGGTCCAAATACAAAAATGACAAGTAACCAGTCCCATCCCTATTTTTATGGCGTCAAACTGAGACATGTCGTCACGACACATCAAGTTCAACAACATCTATTTCGACCGAAATTGTATCGTCAATGAAGGTTACTTGTCAATTTGGCAAATTTCATCGCATCATAACTGGAAGGCCGAATTTGCAATAACTTTAAAATCATCACAGTTTGTCAAGTGCGTCAATATATATATATATATATATATATATATATATATATATATTATATATATATATATATATATATATATATATATATATATATATATATGAATTCTGACATTTGCGTTCTAAACTGCTTATACCGCCATATTTTCTACTAAAGAATATTACAGAATCCTTACCTAAACGTTGTTTTGGATTTTAATATTGGCTTAATGTTATAAGAAATCTTAATGACACATTATATCTCGTTTTTGGGGGTGCGCAACTAAACTTTGCGCAAAATTTATTACTACGTTATTTGACCCACTATCACCCTGTGGGTATTTTTAAGGGATCACCCTGTGGATAAGTTGGTTTTTTTAAAAATTTTAAATTTAGAGTTAAAAGAGAATAAATTTTTGTGAGTTTCTATTTTATTTATTTATTTTTTTTTTGGATTTGGAGATATTTAGGAATATTTGTAGGATCACGTTTCATTCACAGGTGACACTTGTTTGATTAGTTTTTGTTAGAGTAAATGTTCTCGTTATTTTTTATATTAGTGTATTTGTAAATAGGGATAGTTTTGTAGAAATAAATTTCGTATTTTAATTTGGTTAAATGAAGTTGGGATTGAATCATATATAAAATTTAATGAAAAAACGTATTCAGATATTACATTGTAAGGTACATCTTTTGTAAAAGTTCTAGTTAGCCGCGAGATAGGCACCGTTCCGAGTTTAAATATCAAATTCCTCAGATAAGATTTCGAGTAGAAACAGGCTTGCTGACAAAGTAACATCTCCCAACGTTTTTCGAATTTAGGCTTCATGTATGCGCGGAGTGGTATATTTAAGTTTTTTTGGCAAATTAGAGAAGAGGTGGTTGAAAAACCAAAGTGAAGGATAATGGTTAATTAGGGTCAGTCTAGTTAGGAATGTAGTACTAGACTCACGTGTTGTTTGTTTGCGGTCAGCGCAATATCCACAAAAGGGGTGGTTAAGTAGAGGTTGGAAGGAGTTACGCAGACTTGGGGTTTTTCGAGTTATCGTGGAGAAAATGATCCCCGCTTCCAATAAAAGAGATAATATATGAGCTCACCACATCCTAAGTTATCCTTTTGGTTATATATCGTTTGTCGTAGTGACACATTTGGACGTAGAAGTGGTTTTCGTGTTTCTTATGAAGTGCTTAGCCTTGTTCTATGCACCTACTGTGTTTCGCAATTTGTGTTTTTTTGCGGATAAAGTAACAAGTTCCTCTGTAAAATGGCAACTTTTGGGTATATTACCGACGTCAAACAAACTACAAACTGCTGTAAATAAAAGCTTTTCGTTTATCATTATTTTAAAATTAATAAGTGATAGTACTTGTACGGGTGAGCAAATAAGAACGGCCGTCGGCCATATCTTCAGATCAGATTATAGTACAGATTTGGAAAAAAATATATAACACAAGTGGCCTCGAGAAACACCTGGAAATTATTTATAGAATTGTAGGTCCACCGCTAGAGGGCGTAATTGAATACCAAAATCTTAAAAAACCAAATTTTACAAAATTTGTCTAATTAAGGGCATTATAAATAAGATAATTAGGTTGTACGGAAAATTCTGCGTACTTTTTATTAAACAAGTTTTAGTCTACCTTTTCAAATAAGAGGTGGGAGAGAGTGGGAACCTAGTTATGAACAAACACCTGTAAGTCCGGTTCTGCTTAATCGATCTTCGCAAATTTCCACCAATGTAAATGTTATATACTCAACCCAACTCAATAAGTAACGTGAAGACTAGAGGGCGGTATTTTTTTTTTAATCTAGTTCTGTTTGGAAAATATTAAATGGAAGCATGCAGTTTTAACAATGGATTATGAAAGTAGACCAAATTAGCAACAAAATGACCAAAACCGCACGTGGATACCTTTTTTCTATCCCGAGATATCTTAAGAAACCTGTAAACGGTGAACATGTTACCGTACCCGCTAGAGGACGTTATCTAAAAGGTAATCTTTGCTAACTTCTTGTTTGGCGTACCTACGATTAAAAATACTTTAAAATAATTTTTATTGTAAACGTAAAGAAAAATGCCTTTTATTATTTTCAGTTGACCGCCACACCAAAAGTAAACAAAAAAGGGTAGGTATAGGTAAATTTCGCTATTCGATAATTTTTATCAAAAATATATATTAGGAAACAAATCTGAAAACAATTTAACCAATCTAACAATCAACAATTAAAAAAAAATTACAACAAACAACTCTAATAATGTGATTAGTGCCGCCCCAGATGTTCAAGCTGTAGTCCATCATTTTCAATACAACATTCCAGTCTCTGGCGGGTGGATAAGACGGAAGTTTCAATTTCTGCCGTTGAAATGCTTTGTATTGCTTTTCGTATCATTGCGATCATGTCAGCCCTTGTTGGGGGTCTGTTGGCAAAAACAAATTCTTTTAATCGCCCCCACAAATAAAAATCTAAACACGTCAGATCTGGAGATCTGGCTGGCCAGTTAAATAAACTTCCGCATCCATCTGTCAGGATATGTTTGATTTAAAAAATTCGGAACATCCCTAGAGTTATGTGCCGGGCATCCATCATGTTGGAAAAACATCACGACCAATTGCCAATCGTACCTACGTCTTTTAAAAGAAAAAAACTAAATATCTTTCCCCATTAAGACTTTCATTAAAATATACCAATTATTTGCCTACCTGGAATGCCGCACCACACTTACAGACCAACGACCTGATGTTGGACCTCCCGCATCCAGTGAGGATTTGTGTCTGACCAATAGTGCATGTTATGACGATTTACACTACCATCACTCCGAAATGTTGCTCTATCTGCCCACATAACATGTGACAGTATTTCAGGATTTTCTTCTATCATATTTATTAACCAGTTCCAATAATTCAGTCTGTTATTGAAATCTCCAGCATTTAAACCTTGGTGTAGGACTATGTGATATGGGTGCAATCTAAAATAAACATATTTCGTTGTTAACAAGCGAAAAAAGTCTTCAAGTGTTTTAAACTCCTGTGGTGTTTTTACGAAAGTTTTTCGCCTGGACTCTCATTATTTTATATTTTTATTATTTGATACCAATAATACAATTTTGGTAATAATAGTTATTTATGGTATTGTTATAGTGGATTTTCTAAGTAAAATTTATTTTTTAAGTAATTACTGAAATGAACTTACTTGATGTTTTACTAATAGGTAGAGGTGGACAAAAATGGCAGACCACATTAAACACTCAGTAAACAACACTTTATGACAAATTAATTATGACATAATGACACTTACTTAGATATAATTGAAAAATTATAGGTAGGTACTGGCTTTTAAAGATTGCGCACGCGAAAAATATTAATATACCTCTACCACGTCGTCGATACACGGGAAGATGAACACTTCCTGTAGTACGCAAACGTTGAACGATTCCAAGAAATACTCTGTTGTTGTGATGTCTTCTGTTTTGGTACTGCAGCACATAAACTCTGGAAGCAAGTTTAATTTCTCATGCATTCGAAATAAGCAGCCAACATGTCAAAAGCGTCTTCATTCGTAAGAATCATATTTTTCTAATTATGATGTCGAAAATGATTACCTGGATAAACTAACAACTGCAACAAGACTAATAATTTTTGGCATATGTTTTCGTATTAATCATAGCCCGCTTGATTTCAACTGGTAATTTATTTAATATATTAACTACTGCGTAACTGCAAGAGTGTTAAAATATAACTAATATGGTTATTCTTTAGCAATTTTCATAATATGTGATACACATACCATATTTTCAAAATTTGTTTGCTAATATACAGGGTGTGGCGAGAAGAGTTTTGATTAAAAGTAATGGCGGATACAGTAATGTTAAAAATCTGAAATTACGAAGCTGCAGGTTTTGGATGACGCTGAGTTCAAATATAATATTGTCCTAACTGTGGCACTTCCGGTTGTAGCGGAAGTAGACGTCAACTTTGTTATTTTAAATGGAACTTAATATTTTTTATTTTATTTTCGAATTCTACACGAAATTCTAGATAAAATTTGTGCACAAGGTCCTATACCAAAAATGAAGTATTTTCGAGATATTTCGATTTTTTAAAAAATTTTGAAAAAATCCTAGTCCACATTGAACAACGATATCTCCATTAATAACGAAGATAGTGACGTGAAATTGTAACCAATAAACAACAAGCGCTTGCCCGTTAACTCCATATATCCATCTCATTGATATTTCATACAGGGTGTTTTAAACTTAGCCGCCAACATGCACAATTTAAATCATTTATAAGTTGCTTACTTTAAATAGAACACCCTGTATTTTATTACATTTTACGCTGTATTTTTTTAAGCCAATTCGTTTGGTATCAGTATTCCCTATACCTAAATCCAACCACTTTTGAGATACTTCATTATCTTAGTTAAAACATAACAACACTTAATTATTTCAACATTAGTAAAGGGTAGGCCATGGCTATCAAAGATTTGATAGTTAGAACGTTAATTGTTTATGTTGTTTTTAACAGTTTTCTTTACCAGTTTGTATTTCATAGTAAATAATGGCAAATGTAGGATTTACTAATGATGATTTTTAATCATCATGAAATTAACAAGTTGTTACGTTTATGGGAACTAAAGTAATTACATTTGAAAGATATCATTGAGTATTGAAATTTTAACGTAAATTTAAAGGTTCAATGCAATATTTTGGTTTTTGTTTAATTTGAGCATATTTTATACCGGGTGGATTGTGATAATTGCGAATGGTTAATTTGTGATTTTCCTGAAGAATAATTATGTTGAAGTGCAGATTTATTAAGAGATTTTAAATTAAAAGTAACGTAAATTTAGGTATTGAGTCGGCTCCTGACCGACCAGCTGTTTGTATTTTTATGAATACGAGAGTAGTGCGATAAGTCGCCCTCTTTTGAAGCATTTTTATAGGTAACCTACCGATTATAGACGTCTTTGCTGATGCCTGATTTGCCAAAAGGTAAGCAGTTTGTTAAATGTTTGAAGACGGGCTATACTTTTCGACGAATTTAGGTATTACTTCCCGTTATCGACGTTTCATAAATTTTAGAATTTCATAGATTTTTTTATTGCTTTTGTTTAGTTTGTGGCGATGTATATTTTCGTTTTAATTGAATAATTAAATTGTCGTATTTCCAGTTATTCTTGGATTAGTTAAGCTAATAATTTTTGACGTTGGTTTATCGAAATATTTAGTGAGTTTTGGGTTTTATTTCGCATTTTGCGGCTTTTATATTTAAAGCTTAAGATTTTATTGAAGTTTAGGCGAACCTGGCGTTAATATTTTTGGAGTAGACTTTGTAGAAGTAGTAGATGTTTGAGTGAACTTTTGGGTTTCCTGTTAGACCAATATAACATCAGTTCATGACGTTTTCCCGCTATAAATGATTTTAACAGATGGCGCCTTTTGAGTTTATCTACCGATTTTGACGATTTTTGGAGTTGGTACGAGTGCCTTTTACGATCTTTAAGTAAGGACCCCGCCCACACCACCGAGTTATGCCGTGGCACATATTGCCTTTACGGGCTGGATGTGATGAGTATTTAGCCTGTAACACCACATAAAGTATAAAGGCTGATGTACCTAATTAGTGAAAACAGATTTGAAAAAGACTGAATCGTTTATTATGTCATTGCGGACACGGGCATAAACCGTTGATATCAATTTTGTAATGACGGCGAGCGGAAGGACTCTCAAACATGCAAGATTAGACCTATATAACGAAATTATATGGATATGTTACGCCCAAAACAATAAAAGAAGATTAAAACACTAAACCGAAAACCCAAAAGTTTAACGCCCAAGTCTAATTTACCGTCGACCTCATTTAAAATCATTTTCAAAAATGTTTTCAGATAACGCCTATATAGATGTACGATATCCATTCAAAACTTAATTGACTTTGACCTATGATGTACTATCACTTTCATTGTGCGTGTGTGCGTGTGTGTGTTGTGTGCGTGTGTGCGTGTGTGCGCGTGTGCGTGTGGGCGTGTGCGAACGCTTGTGCGTGTTCGTGTGCGTGTGCGTGTGCGTGTGCGTGTGCGGATGCGTGTGCGTGTGCATGTGCGTGTGCGTGTGCGTGTGCGTATGCGTGTACGTATGCGTGTGCATGTTCGTGTTCGTGTGCGTGTGCGGGTGCATGTGCGTGTGCATGTGCGTGTGCGTGTACGTGTGCGTGTGCGTGTGTGAGTCTGTGTGTGTGCATATGTGCGTGTGTTCGTGTGTTCGTGTGTTCGTGTGTGTGTGTGTGCGGATGTGCGTGTGTGCGTATGTGCATGTGTGCGGGTGTGTGTGTGAGTGTGTGTGTGTGTGCGTGTGTGCGTGTGTGTGTGTGTGTGTGTGTGTGTGTGTGTGTGTGAGTGCGTGCGTGCGTGCGTGCGTACGTGCGTGCGTGCGTGCGTGCGCGTGTGTGTGTGTGTGTGATGGTCGACAAAACAAGACGGCCGACAGAATTTAGTTATGACTCACAATTAAAAGCAAATGGGCGGCGGATTTTGGGGCGAAGGCCGTAATTAGGGGCGACGACAATAAATACGTCATCAAGGGATTAAAAATGCCATCAAGCGTTGAAAATGGCGTTGAAAAAAAAGTCATCAAAAAAGGGACGGGAAATGGGCGCGGCCACGTGTTGAAATTGAGCGTGGCTTCCCCCACTCAATTTTGACCTATTCCGCCCTCATTTTACTAACAGGTCATCGCAATAAGCAATATAATTTATTGATAAAAAAACACAGCGAGGGTACTTAGGGTTATAACAATCACAAAAAACGTTTAAAGCATTTCCAAGTTTGTAAATCACGGAAATACATTTTTTGTTCTAAAATGTTACGTGGCAGTTTCTAAACACGTGTGCCGCTTCATAGTATTAGTATTCTTACATAAATTGTTATTGCCGTAGCTATATTTAGTGTAAAGATACGGTAACATTTTATAACGTGTCTCTCATAATTTGGATTATATCCAATATTTTTTTCAGGATCAAATTCTGTTGTGAAACAGTGGAACTGCTTAATTGACTTTTTTCAATTTTTTTAAAATGCAAATGTGTCTGGTAGCCTTAATACGTAATGCACGTATAGTAAAGCTAAATTTTAGCAACCTACTCAACATGTGTTTTGTACTGTTGAACTTGAAGTTGAGGGTTTTTAACATGTCAACGCTGAAATCAATATGATTATTAATTAACCACTTTTGAATGTCATTTTTTCTGCTTATACAGTCGGTACCTCATTTTCAACAGTAATGTATTAAGTGGTTAGTGACCTGCCGATAATACTGGCTAACGGGTTGGATGAGCGCTTGTAGCGACGAAAATTTGCACGACTTCAAAGCAACAGTGCAATTTTCCTCAAGCAACAAGCTCGAATACATCCTTAGCTAGTATTATCGAAGCAAACGAACTATGCAGGAAATATATTTTACTTAACTATTGTATAAGTTTAACAATGAAAACTGTGTAAAAAATTAATCTTGTCTTTCGAGTATACTATACTTTCATTGGTTGATGAGGTTAGGTTGGCGTACGTATGCAATAGTGAATCTAAGTATGATATGACGTGATCCATAATTATAACTGATGATTCGCTTAAATTTTGTAACAATTGATTTTCAAACCATTACGAAAAATTGGGATTCATTTCATCATAATAGTCCCTACAATTTGAAGATGATGAAAATACCAACATATCTCCACTAATAAACCCATTAGTCATTTCCAGCATGCACAACGACGTCTCTAAAAATAAGAAAACATTAAAACTTCGTTGAATTTCAAAATACTATTTAAGATTTCATCTACTTATGTTTTGCATTTCTTTAACGTGATATTTCTTTAAAAGTTTAAAAGCAATTAAAAACCATACTCTTTACCGAAATTTTGAGAAGCTTGTAAGATAAATTATTAAAAATAACATGTTTAGTAAACCAAAAGGATAAAAACCATATAAATTATCTAGAACCGTAATTACATTCCTTTATTTCAATTATATTAATTTTCAAAAAAATGTACACACTTTTCCCTTGACAAGTGATTTTCATAGCTTTAACATTATCTTATTGCCAAGAACAACTGATAGTTCTATCCTGAAATACCTTAGCTTGATCGATGTAAACAAATTGGTATACTCTTGAACTTTTGTAATCTAAATAACTTTATTGGCAATGATCCTTAATTCCGTTAAACCTCTGTGAGGGTAATCTTTGTCTCATTTACATTTGTCGTAACAGTTTCCACAACGCTAATCAACTACCCGTACACGAACATCTTTATTAACCTATTTCCAAGAGAGTCAAGTGTTAACAAGCTCCTCTGTATATAAAATACAGTTACTACAATGTTTACATTTTGCATACAGGGAATTTTTCTTAAATATATTACACATCGGCTATGTATACTTTCAAAAAACGTGTCGTCTATAGGCAACCAACTCTACACGAATTTAATAGCGTGGGTATGGAACCAGTAACTAAATTGTTTAAGATCAAATTAATAACCCTATTAGTCTTTGTATTATTACTACCATCAAATTGTGATTTTTCAAAACAACCATTTACATCAAAGACGAAAAGATTGAAATGTTAACACGGTATTAGCGTGGCAATAATTTAAGAACTGTACGAGACTTGTTTTCAACAAAATATCCAGACCTATACCTACAAAATGGAAATTAAAACAAATGGAATAATTTTAGGATAATTTTTATGATAATTATGCAACCTCTTTTATAAGAAGTTCATTACGAAAACAGGCAACATTGTAAACACAAAAACAATCATCTATGTCAAACAGACGTTTAAAACTTCACAACAGACAGAGGTTAATAGACATCTAGATGCTAACTTAATACAAAAAAATGAAATAATTTTAATTTTAATTTTTTTATGATAACTATGCAGCCTCTTTTTTATACGTTCATAACAAAAACAATTATCATGTGAGAATGACGTTTAAAACTTCATGTCAGATAGAGATTAATAGACATAAATACATGTTAAGGAAAAAAAATTCCATACAGCTTCAGCATTTTCAATCGTATTTATTTAATTTTTACATTTATTTCGCTTTACATTAAACAGGTATATAAAGAAAATTTATGTAAAATTAAATTTTCCTTAAAAAATACATCTACACTTTTTCTTATAAAATTAATTGTTATTCAGATAATGACAAAAATTGAACTAACACTTAAATTCTACCTTAGGAATTTTTTCCCGCTAAATTACCCGCCATATCAAAACATTGCATAGAACATAATTAATCGATATGTTTAAGGTCTATATCCAGGTATTTTTACACCTTTGAAACATACCGTTTTAGAAATAATGATAAAAACCAAAAACTGCCCTTAATAAACCCCCCTCTTCGCCGCTGGATTTATCCCAAAATCTAATCAGCTCTAAGCCAAACAAAAACAAGCTTAAATACAAAATTTTAAGTACGTAGGTATTTTCGTTCTGGGGTTATCGTGGATACTCGCATACATCCTCACAGACACACACAGACATCCAGACATGATGACCGATCTTGGCAAAACTTGGCCAAAAGTTGCAAATGAGCTAATAAGTCGATTTAGCGATAGTGAAAAAAAAGTCGATTACATAACCTTCTATACCTACATATGTGTATGTAGGTTGAAGGTAAAGATTCATTTTGCATGGCTGCAACTCTCACAAAAAAAAGAACTGAAACCAATCATGTGTTGACTAAAGAATTAAAATTACATATTTTATGCTACGTTGAGGAAAAATCAATAATATCGCTTTGAATGTATCGAAAAGCTCTGTTTTAAAACGCCTAAAGAATTTAAGTATAAAGCATATAAATTTTCTGATCCCCAACAATTATTTGAAGACAGAGATACTTTAGAGAAAATAGTTTTCACCGATGAAGTAACTTTCACATTAAATGGAGAAGTCATGCCTCAAAATTTTCGGTGTGTATCATAATTCTTCACTTACCTCATTCCTTCTTATTCTATTCCTTAGATATTGGTCCCGCACTAACCACCATGTACAAAATTTAACCCACACTGTATAAATCAATGTACGGTTAGGAATAGTTAATACTAGGCTTATCCTCAATTCGGCCAAATTTGTATATTGTATAATTTAAAGTACACCATTAAAAAATCCCAAAAAAGATAAGCATTTTATTATCGTTTTCAAGCGTTTGTCAACTGCACGCCATCCCACTTCGATGGACGTCCATGTTCCTCAGCACGGTGACTGATTCAACAGATGTATGGGTTGTATCTTCATTCGTTGTATCCATTGGTACAGGAACAGCAGCGGTAAAGGCGCTCGCGGGATCGGCGTCAGTTACTAAGCGTGCCTTGGCAGCTTTGAGACGCTCCCGAAATCGCCTTGTTCGGTCGGCGCCCGACATTCGGGTACATATGCGTGGCCCATAACCCCCTCTTTTCGACGATAGGCGTGATTTATATTTCCGGCTGGCTCTTGCATAGGCTGAGGCGAACATATTGAATCTTTATAACCGTTCATACACTTCCTGGTCATTTTTACCTATAAATATTGTCCAAATTACACTTATTTTGATTTGAATCGATCGAGCTAAGTTAACTCTATAAACACACGAAAGAATCACCGAGCTATCACGTGTGAATTACGAGTTACACTAAATAGAAAGGAGCGAGAGCGCCGATTTCGGTCATTCTGCGTAGTGCCACTCCCCCGCCTACCCACCCAGTCACGACGCAAACTCAAGGTCATAACGCCGATCTGACTATATAAGCTAAATAATGACACTGAATTTATGTTTCTAAGACTAATAGTTTTGTAATTATTAAGATAAGACGATGTAGACCTTTTTCGTTGCGGTCTACTTCTCTGACCTGGTAACCGTACGCTTCGATATGACTTTAGTTTTCTCATTAAAAATTGTGGCAATCCAGCCAATAGATATAGAGATTTTTCAAGGTACATTATATATAATATTTGCAGCATACTTCCGTTTACAGTGAATCAACTTTAATTAACCGAAATTAATTTTTTTTTGAATGTCGATTAAAACCATAATTACAAATAAATAATCAAGTTTGTTCAAAACCACGAAAATTGAAAATGTGAATTGTCTATCTTGAATTGGTTTCCGTTTTTTATTGCTTCATAGAATAAGATAGAAAATTCCATATAAAACATAGCTCTAAATAAAGCTCTATCGATGTTCTACGAAGAATTTTAGAGTAAGTCGCAGGTTCTTCTTACATCACGTTGAATTTCGGTCACAGTAAAAAAGTACTTTTGATGTCAAAAATTCAATAAAAAACCTGACGCATGCTCCGTTTCTCCCGATTATGCTAAAATTTTGAGACTGAAGAAAATTGACGTATTTAGAATTTAAAAATGGATTTAGTACACTAAACGAAAATACACCTTTTTCATTGAGAACACGATACAAGCAAAACTTAATTTTTAAAGTCGTATGGTGTTACAAACCATTGATAACTAATTTTTTTAATATCTGGAAAGGTAAAGAATGTGGAGTGTCTCCACTCATCATTCATATATATATATATATATATATATATATATATATATATATATATATATATATATATATATATATATGTAGGTAGCGGACCGCAAAATTTTATTATTGAAATTAACGTTTGTCAAATCGTCGTAATTTGCTAATAGTTTGCATAAGAAATGTGAGAATGTTGGAGTGTACGCTTAAAACGCTGCTTTACTGAAGAGGCGTAACGAATCATTGGAATTTCTTATGCGCATTGTCAAGGGACCTTTGTTACGGGCGAATGCATATTTTTAAAATCAAGATGTGCAATAATTAATATGAAACTGCTCCACCGTAAATTAATGTTTCTTGTTTTTTTTTTATCACTTTTGAAAACTGGGCGTTGATTCCGGGAGAAAGTGTAGTTAGTTTTGAAATAGGGGAAAAGAGAGTAGAATTGTTTGCATGCGAACTAATTTCTCTTTATATGCAATTGGTTGTAATTTTTCATATGTATTTTGTGCTTTAGTGGTCACTAAACAACTGTGTACGTGTAAATTCCTTGTTCTTTTATCCTTGCCTTTACCTTATTATTACCTGAGCAATTTTACTGTTGTTGTATTTTCTATGTACCGTAATTTCCTTTATTGTTTTATGTGCTTATTTACTTAAAGACCGACAAGATTTGTTTTACAGGGCCACATGATATTATGATTTTTATTTTGATTGTTTATGATACAATTGTAGGTGTGATTACATGGGGTTTCTTTTTTTATTATTGTTTCTGTGTAACTAAACTGTTTTTTATTCATTTTCTCTTAATGTTATAATTTTGTACGCACTTTAACCTGATTTAATGATGTTTTGTTATATAATTAACCATTTCATTGTTTTTTTTTGTGTTATTTGATTTATTAATGTACTTGTGTAATTACTTATTTATGAATAAAGTGGGTTTTATTGGTGGTTCTTTCCCACAATAGTACATTAACGGACTGAATCACCATTGCATAAAGCTCGTTGATCTTAATTTGAGTAGTTTAATTTTTTTTTACCTGCCCCTCATGATGCAACACTTTCCTCATCTACCCATGTATAATTCAGATAGCACTACATACCTACCACTAGACGGCCACTTCGTTTGATCAGACTTGAGGTTTGCGAGTAATTAAATATCAGAATTGTCAATAAATTCTAATGTTTCAATTATTGCCAGGAAAATCAAAGTAAGGCAGGAAATTAATTTGAGTAATTGTCAGTCAAGTCAAGATAAATCACTTAGCGATTGTTTTGTTCTTGAATTTGCATTATTAAAGAATTGTATGTCGTGTCCTACTGCGGGTCGTAGGTCCTGTGTATGTATTTTTGTCTTTTGTTTAAAGCTGAATGTCTTTTTTCAATTTAAATCGCTTCCCTGATGATTCTTTCTTGTAGTCCGTTTACTGAACCGAGTAATTTTATTTGATTAACGTCGATATGATGTCCAGTGTCGAGGTAATGGGTTACCCATGAGTTTAATGTTATATGTTGCTTGGTTGCCAATTAATGATCTTTTGCACGCACATTTAATCTTCTATTAGTTTCCCCAACGTAAGAACTTTGACAACTTCTACATGGAATTTTGTATACGCCTTGTTCTTCACCTTCAACCTTGTCTTTTGGACTATTCAACAATTGATGGATGGTAATGTGCGGTTTGAAAATTAATTATATATTAATTTTCGAAAATTTCTTGGAAATTGTATCGCTAACTCATTTAGTGTATGGTAATAGTAAATTTTTAAAATCTGCAATTTTCTCCTTCGATTTTGAATTAATAACTTTGTGCTTAATTTTCTTTATTAGTTCTAAACGGTACCCATTGTGAAGTAATACATTAGTTAGATTATTTAATTCTCGGGTTCTTGACCTGTTGTCCGTCAAACGAATGGATCTGATTGTTAATGATCTTTCCACTGAGCTAATGTGGGTGGTGGTGTGATTCTGAATGATGATATCGATCAATATGAGCTTCCATTCGGTGTACTGTATAATTAATTTTTGTAATTATAATGTCCAAAAATAATAAACAATCCGAGGCAGTTGTATTGTTCTCTTGAGTAATACCATAGCGAGCAGACCAGTTACTGGCCAAATCGTGGCAGCCTGGCACTATGGTCAGGAGTTGAGATGGAAGTGCATGGCGCAAAAAGGAGTTGGGGTGATCATAAGTGAAAGAGCGAAAAGATGTGTTAAACAGTACGAGTTGGTATCTCCCCGGGTAATATGGGTTAGAATGAAAGTGGAGTTTCGAAGAATTTTTCTTATTGCATGCTATGTACCGGTGAATGGAGAAAGAGACCAGGAGCGTGAGAACTTGTGGAATGAAGTAGAGAACGTGTTGAACATATGTAAGCCAAACGAAAGAGTGATTATATTGGGGGATATGAACGGATGGGTGGGTGTACAGAGAGAACATAGTGAACGTGTTCTAGGAAAGTTCGGAGACCAAAGAATCAATGAGAACGGTGAACACCTGCTGAACATCTGTGTGGAGAGAAGCCTGTTTGTATCCAATACGTGGTCTAAACATAAAAATGTGCATATGTATACATGGCAAAGAGGTGAATCTAAAAGTATGATAGACTTGATAGTGTATGATGAACGGCTTAGAAACCTGGTGAAAGACACAAAAGTAATGCGCGGAGCGGAGTGTGGATCGGACCACTTTTTGGTTGTATCGAGAGTGTGTTTAGGGCAAAAGTGGGTGTGGAGAAGGAAAGCAAACGTAGTGCGAACGTCCAGAATTAGGGTTGACAAACTAATGGATAATGGTGCGAGAATGAAATATGCAGATGCTGTGAATAAAGAGTTGAACATGAATGAAACAGTGTGGAACGAACAAATACAAGACACTGACGTTGAAAGTGCATGGATAATCTTGAAAAACTCTGTTGTCAATTATGCCGTACGAATATGTGGAAGAGTGATTGTAGGTAGACAGAACAAATGTGCTTGGTGGAATGAGTCGGTAAAAAAGGCAGTAAGTAAGAAAAAAGATGCGTACATGGCAATGATTGCTGTAGAAAATGAGACTGAGAAGAAACGATTATGTGAGGTGTACAGATTAAGAAACAAAGAAGCGAAGGAAGCAGTGCGAATAAGTAAAGAGGAAGTGATGGCTGTGGAAGGAAAGAAAATGCAGAATGATTTTGAGGGAAACAAAAAACTCTTCTGGAAATGGGTCAAAAATACAAAACGTGGCCCAAAACAGAACGCTGCAGGAGTGATGAATGATAGAAACGAAATAGTATGGGACGATTGTGAAGTGAGGAAATGCTGGCAAGAATATTTCGGAAAGCTGTACAGTAGTGAGGAAAGTAAGACTGAAGGGTTAAATAAGGAGAATATAGAAGAAATGATGAATGAAACTGAGAAGGATGTTGGAATAAATGAGGTAGAGAAAACGGTAGGAAGGTTGAAATACGGCAAGGGAGCAGGCGTAGATGAAACCACTGGTGAAATGCTCAAGTATGGTGGTGAAAAGCTTATACGAAGATTGCGTGAATTATTCAATGTATGGCTTATGTGTGGAAAAGTGCCGAGTGATTGGAAGAGCGCGATCATTGTACCATTGTATAAGGGTAAGGGGAACAAGAGTGATTGTAAGAACTACAGAGGAGTAAGCTCGCTCAGCGTACTTGGTAAAGTATTTGGCAGAATACTGATTGATAGAGTACGAGAAACTACACAATCTAAGATGTGGGATGTGCAAGGTGGCTTCATGCCAGGGAGAGGATGTGTCGATCAGATGGTTGCTCTCCAGCAGTGATCGAAAAGTGTTTAAAGGTAAAAAAGAAGTTGTACTGTGCGTTTGTAGATCTGGAGAAAGCATATGACAGAGTGAATAGAGAGAAACTGTGGGAAATATTAAATGAATATGGCGTAAACAAAGGTCTAATAAATGGAATAAGGGCAGTATACAACGGTAGTCGGGCATGTGTTAGGGTGAGAGGAGGCGTGAGTGAATACTTTAATATTGAGCAAGGAGTGAGACAAGGCTGTGTGATGTCACCGTGGTTGTTCAATGTATACATGGATAAATGTCTTAGATAAGCATGTAACGATAGAAAGGGTGTAAAGGTTGGTAATGTAAATGTACGGCTCCTGGTGTATGCAGATGACACAGTCTTATTAAGTGACAGTGCGGATGAGCTGCAAACCGCTCTGAGGAAGTTTGATACAGTCTGTGAGAGCATGGACCTAAAGGTAAACGTGAACAAAACTAAGATTGTGGTGTTCAATCGGGAAGGTGGAAAGGAGAGTAGAGTATTTACTCTGCAAGATGAAATTGTAGAGCAAGTGGACGAGCTAGTATATCTCGGTAGAATGTATACTGCAGATGGTACAATTGAGAGCGAGATTGGACGAAGGGTCAATGCTGGAAGGAAAGTGATTGGAAGTATGTGGACAATAATGAGAAATGAAACATGAGCCTAGCTGCGAAACGATCAATCTATAATGGCGTATTCGTCCCGTCAGTACTGTATGGAAGTGAGACATGGGTATGTCAAAAAAAGCACGAAAGAAAATTAAATACCGTGGGTATGAGATTTCTGAGGAGCGCATGTGGTAAAACGAGAAGGGGCAAGATAAAAAATGAATGCATAATGAGGGAGTGTGGTGAGGAGAAGACGATGATGGATAGATATAAAAGTTGTACATTACGTTGGTTTGGTCACATTGAGAGAATGAACAACGCAAGATTAACGAAACAAATATATGTGGGTGAGGTTAGGGGAAATGCTAGGCCTGGTAGGCCGCGTAAAACTTGGCTGAATGTAGTAGAATCTATGATAAAGGAAAGAAAGATAAGGAGTTTTAAAAACAAAAGGGCATGTCAGAGACTATGTATGAATCTTGCGGAAGCTAGGGAGGTATGCGGAGATAGGAAAGCATGGAGAAAGATTGTGAATGAAAATTAAATAAGAGGCAGGGATTGTTTTGCCTACCCCGCAAGGGAATGGCGTGAAGGTTAAGTTAATAAACAATTATTAGTTTCTAGTTCCATTGTAAATTTTATATATTTGCGTATGTTGAGATGTTGCCAAAGTTATCTAAAGTTTTTAATCCTTGTGGACATATAATAAATGTGTCGTCCACATAGCGAAACCAACATTTCGGTTTAAGGAGAGACGATGCTATCGCCTTGTTTTCGAAATTTTTCATAAATATATTTGCTATACCCGGAGAAGGTGGTAAACCCATTGGAGCTCCTTTAATTTGTTTGTAAAAATCTCCTTTGTACATCAAGTATGTTGAATTCATGCAGTGCTTGATTAATTTTAAAATATCTGGATTGACAGAATGTTGATTTTGTAAAATTTGAATCGTTTCTTCTACTGGAACTTTTGTAAATAATGAGGTCACATCGAAACTAACAGACATATCACGAATATCTAATTTGATGTTTTTAAGCTTTTATAAAAAGCCTGAAGAGTTTTTAATATAGGTTTCATCTTTTGCTGGCATTGAATACTGTTAACGATAACCTTTATCAGCCGGAAGTATCAGAATTTTTTTATTGTTTTTCAATTTTTGTTGAAGTTGTTTTTTTGTTACATTTGAGTATTTCGATGGATTTAGCTTTCTAAAGGATGGTTGCGACATTATGTCTGAATTTCATCTTTGCTGGCATTGAATACCTTCGATAACCTTTATCAGCCAAGTATGAATTTTTATTGTTTCAAGGAAGTTGTTTTGTTACATTTGGTTGTGATTAGCTTAAAATTTCAATACTATCTAATTTCATTGCATCTTGGTTGTACTTCATAAATGTTTACTGTGTATGATATTTTACAGGAATTTTGTAGGGTAGATTTGCAAAATTACTTTTGATACATTCTGCATTCATTGATCTTTAAGTTGCTAAAATGTTGTACTGTGTCAGTGGGTTCTTTATATTGCTTCCGTTGTGGCAGTAGATTTTCAAATTTCTTTTGTCTTGAAGTTCTTAATTTAATAATGGATTCAACGGTGATCTCTACTAATTTGTCGACATGATCATAAATAATAGGATCAATCTTCTTTTTTGATAATGTTTGAAATGTATTGAAGAGTGATATGTTTAATGAATTTAGCTTGTATCTGATATTTTGAATAGTTTTTCTTGTCATACTTTCGCTAGAATATTGAAAAATTTGTTGAGATCTATAAAAAATATCTGGACGAGGTTTAATTTTAAATCCATTTGGTGTAATTTTGTGATATCTGCAACGTTTCAGAAAAATTAGGTCACATAACAACTCACATTTCTTTATGCGCAACTTTTTGTACATTTTGATGGAGTATAATGTATCCTCTTCGTAAAGGGAATATTTATTTGTATTATGAGTACAGAACAGTATTGTTTTTGTTATTGTTATAGAACCTACTTTAAGAATAATACATAACATTTTTTCGGACACTAAATGGAAATGGATTACATTTTATAAGAAATTACTTAAAAAATTCATGACAAGCGCGAGAATCAAATTGCCGTTTCCATCACTGCAGAAACTAAACAAAAATATGTAAACGAAAATGGGTGAACAAAAATGTTGTCAAGTGTTATTGCGTGAAAATGGAAAGAAATAATGAAAATCATCCTGAAATATGGGCATTAGGGCTTGAAGCTGTTGCTAGTTTATTACCCTTGAAATTACGAGATAAATATGAGAAGAACTACAATATATACAATTCTCGGAGGACTTCAAAGAGTGTAAGGGGATATCCAGGAAGAAGTTATGCTTGCTTTCCTGAATACATCAATTATTTATTTTAAGTTTTATCTTTCTATTTGATTACAGGCTGAAATACTGAAATCTTCCACGCTGAAGTCGACATGTTGGATGTTGAAAAGTACGTTGAGAGTGAAAAAAAACATCGATATATCGAACTATGGGAAGTTACAGTTATATTTAAAGCGCCAAAGTGAGGGATATGAAGCAAAAAAATAAAAAATTCTATCACAGGATGATGTGTCAACATTTTTGACGGAAGCGCCTGACGATACTTTCCTTATGATTAAGGTGGCGTTAATTTTCGGTCTGTATGGGGCATGTCGTATTGAGGAGCTAAGAAAGTTAAATGTGAAGGATATCGAGGATATCGGCTCTATTTTGATTGTCACCCTCTATGCCACTAAGACAAAGAAGAAGCGTGTATTAACCGTTATGAAGGAAATGAGAGGAATTAATGAGATTGAGTTGTACAAGAGATATGTAAAAAATGTCGAAAACATACCAATCACTCAAGATGGTTCATATTTTATATGAACAATAAATGTACAGTGCAACCTGTAGGGATCCACAGTTTCTACAATATTCCGAAGAAAATTGTCCATTGTTTAAAATTAGCCAACCCAGACGGTTACACTGGACACTGTCTACGGCGAACGTCAACTACTTTTTTTGCTGAAGGTGGAAGCGGATATCAGGAGGCTCAGAAATCATGGAGGATGCCGATCAAACACGACTCCAGAAGAATATATAGAAGAAAGTATTAACAATAAAATGACGACTTCGAAAATGATCTTTGATCAGCCAACATCGTCAAAGAGTGGATTCCAGAATCCATCAGATGTTTTCCTAGAAGGTACTGAATTACAGTTGACTCCGGCATGTAGCGATTCATTATTTTCTACGTCAGATGGAGGAGTTCATCAGGAGGCTTTATCAAAATCATCACTATCATTTAATGATTTACAGTTAACACATTGTACAAGCATAAGTTTTTCTAAGGTTAATAGTTATTCCAATAAATAATTAATAATTGTTTATAAAGAAATGGTTACTATAAGGAAATGGTTGTTATAAATAAAAGAGAAAGTTTTCTTTACGATTTGTAATAAGGAAGTATGGCCCATTTCCATTGAGTGTCTGAAATTTCTATTTAGGTTTCCACGAGTGTTTTTACTTAGATTAAAAGACTTTTTTTTTTGGAAATCTGTTCTTAAATTCTACGTTTCGGCAGACCACTACTCTACCTTTATCAAGAATTACAATGGTTAAATTGATTGACACTAGATGTCTCGTAGGCCCTGTGTATGTATTTTTGTCTTTTGGAGTATTGTCAGAGTTGTTGCGTGCATGTCGAGTTCGTGTTATAGGTTTAGTAGTTGTAGTATTATCGATAATGCCAAGTGGTTGTGTGCTGTTAATTTTGATTGGGTTATTTTTTTAATGAGTGGTTTCCAAATTGGTGAAGTTCGAGATCCATCATCTCTTTTGTAAAAAATGTATTTTAAAACAAAAGAGATAATGGATCTCGAAATGCAACAATTTGTAAACCACTCATTAAAAAAAATTACACAATCAAAATTAACAGCACACAACCACTTGACATCTAACGATAACACATGCACTCAACAACTCTGACCTTATTCCAAAAGACAAAAATAAATACACAGGACCTACGACCCGCAACAGGACACGACACGACGTACAATACAATAATTTAAAAAATCAAGTTACGAGACATCTAGTGCCAATTAATTTAAATATTGTAATTCTTGATAAAGGAAATTGAAGATTTAAAAAAGTCTGCACGTTTCTAGGATAGTGGTAAGGTGCACCATTATGATGATACCACATGATATTTTTTAAATTGTCAGGAACATTTTTAAGTAATTCAGGTAACACACTATTTAGAAATTCCAAATATTGGTTACCATTAAAACAATGATCAAAGATATAAGGACCTATCCCAAAGTTATTTACAGTTCCTCCGCACACATTTACCGTCTATCTATGGATCGCACAATATGTGGATTTATATTATCATAATAATGAAAATTCCGGCGGTTTACTCAGGTGTTGCTGTGGAAGGGAGCTTCATCAGTAAATAAAATAATGGACGTAAAACGTTAATTTTTGATGTAATTCTACATAGTATGGACAATATTTATTATATTTTAGTGGCCGTCTTACCAAAGTAATACTAATAGTACCAAGGGCATTAGATGTTTGGCTTGTGCTGACGTTTGGACTTTCGACAACGCTCTGCAGTACCATACATTCAGTGTCTGTTGTTCCAGCTGTTCTTCTTTGAACGTTTGCTTTGTAGTGTACCCTTCCCGTTTGTTCAAATCGAGCGAATAATTTTGTAACGCAAGGGTACTTGGACGACGTCTATCAGGATATCGTTGTTTATACACACGAACAGCCAGAAGATAATTTCTTTGACAATTGCCCGAAACAAACACCATGTCCACTAATTCGTTTTGAGTAAAATTCATGTTGATTAAGAGCTAATTGCAACTAATAAGCCACTTTTTGCAATTTCTTGTGCCTGTCAAACAATAATTCGGCTTTTTTTGTACTTCGTGTAAATCTAGCAAAGCCTACTTCAATAAAAAAGTGTACTCGTAAATATCATCCATACCATGATGATTATTGGTAATTTTTTTGTCTAGTATCACGCAAGAAACAATAAAAAACAAAATAAAAATCGCATTTTCCAATGCAACACAAAAATGTCAAGACTTTAAAATAAAATGGACGACATTTTGAGAAACTTATACAATTAAAATACATTTGATTTTTTTCTTTTAGCATTAGTTTGTTAAATGGAATCTGATTAACATAAAATTAAAATAAAATATTATTTTGCGTTCTTTTCCTTGTTTTTCTGTTACATGGCTACTGCGATATAGCAAAAAGAAAACAAAAAATAGAAAATCGCCAATTCTGTAAAAACGGCTACTGATAGACCCATGTGTATTAACAAAATCGAAAGTGAAAAAAATCCGCGTCTGTCTATGTAAAAAAATATATTCCTTTCTATTTAAAAAAAATCAAGTTATCCATGAATCAATTTTTCGAAAATCAAAAATTTAACCAATAAAAATCTGTATCTCAAAAATTATTCTTTTCATAAGTTTTTCTTGCCTTTTTCATGCTCTATCGAATGGTGAAAACCACATGTCCCCACCTATTTTATTTTGCGAGATATTAGGAATTATTGAGTATTCCGCAAACGTCATTTTTTGTTCAAAAAACGTGAGATAACGCCGAAACGGTGGACTATAGGTGACATGTATACTTAACGAAGTGCCCCTCAATTTCAACGGGAAATTCAAAAATGTAATAATATACAGGGTGTTTTCCATTTAAAATAAAAGAATAGAGTGCTGTACAGCAAAAGTGGAACAGCCGGTATACATGAAAATATGTTTAGGTTAAGAGCTTGAAAAATAATGTAATGTTGGTTTTTATACTTTTTCTTTACAACAAATAATGAAGATGGGAAAGCCAGAGCGATGGCGGACCCGGTATATATATATATATATATATATATATATATATATATATATAAAATACAGGTGTCCCAAAAATATAGGGACACAGCTTAACTACAGCTTCTTTAGGTGAAATGTGATCGATTAAACCTAACATGCCTTAGTATACATGTGCTTCCTGCAGAAGTTACAGCTCATTAAAGTCATAAAAATACTTTTAACATTGGATATATTTAGAAATGACGTGATGTATCGAGCTGAAAATTGAAACACATCCACTTCGGTGAAAGCTGAATATTCCCAGTTTATGAGGCATACTGCATATTGTAGAGGGCGATGTCGACAGTTTTTTTTTTCGTATGTTTCTGTCAGAAAGATTACTTACGTCTTTATTAACATAAAAAAATACAATAAAACAAAATATAAAAATAAAAAATTTTCGTCTCCAGGAAATGCATCACTAAAATATTCATTGTCGCGAACGTGTTAAATAATGGAAATCATGGCCTACCCTTTACTAATGTTGAAATAATTAAGTGTAGTTATGTTTTAACTAAGATAATGAAATATCTCAAAAGTGGTTGGATTTAGGTATAGGGAATACTGATACCAAACGAATTGGCTTAAAAAAATACAGCGGAAAATGTAATAAAATACAGGGTGTTCTATTTAAATTAAGCAACTTATAAATGATTTAAATTGTGAATGTTGGCGGCTAAGTTTAAAACAGCCTGTATGAAATATCAATGAGATGGATATATGGAGTTAACGGGCAAGCGCTTGTTGTTTATTGGTTACAATTTCACGTCACTAGCTTCGTTATTAATGGAGATATCGTTATTCAATGTGGACTAGGATTTTTTCAAAATTTTTAAAAAAATCGAAATATCTCGAAAATACTTCATTTTTGATATAGGACATTGTGCACAAATTTTATCTAGAATTTCATGTAGAATTCGAAAATAAAATAAAAAATATTAGGTTCCATTTAAAATAACAAAGTTGACGTCTACTTCCGGTATAACCGGAAGTGCCACATTCAGGACAATATTATATTTGATCTCAGCGTCATCCAAAAGCTACAGCTTCGTAATTTCAGATTTTTAACATAACTGTATCCGCCATTACTTTTAATCAAAACTCTTCGCGCCACACCCTGTATACCATAAAAGTACTAGCAAATTTATAAACAAAGCTCTACTCACAATGTAAATATGAAGCTGAAATTTTATGATTTGACATATTAAAATACTTATCTTTTTTGGGTTTTTTAATGGTGTGTTTGTATATTAATGTAATACAATCTAAACGTTTCGATAACACTTACAGTTATCTTCGTCAGTAGTAATATTATCCATTAAAGTTATTAAAGATGTTGAAACAATTTTAATAGATAACGTTACTACTGACGAAGATGTAAGTGTTATCGAAGCGTTTAGATTGTATTACATTAATATACAAATACACCATTAAAAACCCAAAAAAGGTAAATATTTTAATATGTGTAATAATGGTGAATGTTTACATTTTCATATTTATGATTTCACGTTTTACATGTCCTTCCTCACTTTAATTCTACTCTAAAACAAAAATTTCAATAAGTTTTTTTTAGGATTTTCACTTAAAACAAAGTACGTTTCAACGGGATCGCGTAAAAATTCGTAAGCTACAAAAATTGTTAGAACAAGATATTTTATCAATGGATTGAATTATGTCCACCCTACAGCCTTAAACTAGCGTTGTATGCGACAAAAATTCTGTTTCAAAGCAGCGTACGCAACGTGTTGATGCGGAGTGTGAGTCGTATTAAGCGGCAGTATCCTCAAAGAAGCTATAGGAGTAGGTTAGTGTTACGAACCAAGTTCAACACGTTCATATTGTTAAAAATAGTAGGTCTTAAAATTCAATAACGTTATTACTTACCTTTATAATTTGTCGTGAAAATCATTTTTGGACCACCAGAACTTGTTTTTCTTGCAAAAATTTCGTTAGCTTATGTTTGTCGGTTACGCCCTTTGATATTGAAATTGAGAGTGGGCGTAAGTAACATTTCCCTTCATTAACTAAATGCAGGCTTTATTTACATTTTTTAGTACAATGTTACAAGATATTGTCAATAAAACTTTTTATGATGTTGAGGCCACCAGTACCTATTTTAGAAATTCGCCTTACATTTTATCTCAAAATTGGCTGTTCGATTAAAATTTTCCTTTAAGGTGTCATTTACTCCCTCACTTTCTTTAATTTTTTCAGATGGCTTCTCGTGGGCAAAAAATGAAGGCCGTGGCTTTAGCAACGTCAAATCAAAATGAAACTAAAAACTTCATCCACCCTCAGCTAGAAGAAGCTTTGCTACACGATTTTATTACAGAATCACCTTTTGAATCACATACTATTTACTATTTTGAGGATATTGAAATGTGTCAGAATTTCGAGCAAAACGATAAGACTGAGGAACCCAATCCAGAAATAGCCTTTAAGAAGAAAATAATATCTATTGTAGACTACTCAGACAGTGATAATAGATAGAGCTAAATAATTCCGTGATTAATAATGAAAACAATTAAGAGTCTGTGATTTAACGCGACGTACAAGCTATGGGAAACAGAAATGAACTAAGTGATAGAACTACTTTTAATCGCATTATGCATTACTCAGGCGGTAACAATAACATAGAATTCAATAATAATGCACCTAATGAAGAAATCCAAGAGGCTGTAATTTTGAGCGATGTGCAAGCTATGGGAAGTAGAAATGAAGAAAATAATGACGACGCTACTTTTAATAATGTTCCAGAATCTGACGATTTATCCGAAGTTTATAGTTCGACAACTAGCAATGCTTCAAGCGAATCAGATGAAAAAGATAGCAAACGAGGAAAGAAACGCCCCAAAAAAACCTAGAAAATTAGAAATAAATAAAAAACTAAGACAATCTGAAAAAAAAACCTAAATTACAAGAGTGAAGAAGTCCAAGAGAAAGAGTGTTACCAAACCCATGTTATAATAAAAAATGTGTTAATGAATGCAATACTTTTGCGTAGGATGAAAGAAATCAGATTTCTCAATTGGAAATTCAACAATAATTTAGAAAAAAAAGTTTTATAAATGGTTGCATAAATATTGTTCCAATTAAAAGGTAAAGAACATTAGTTCAAGATTCTAGAAAAAGTTTGACTTATCAGTATTTCTTAATGAAAGGTGTGGTACAGAAACGTGTGTATCTGCAATTTTTTTTAAACACTTTAAATATAACTCAAAAGCTAGTTACAAATACCGTACAAGGAAAGGTAGAGCAAAACAAAGACAGAAGGAGTACTCACTCACCCAAACACAAAACAACGCCAGATCAAATGACTGAGTTTAGAAAATTCATTGAAAGTCTCCCAGCGGTACCATCACACGATTGTCGTCGATCCACCAAGTTATACCTGCCATCTGAAACAAAAAGTATTTCAAATCTACACAGGATTTACGCCTTAAATGTTCTAAATCAGGGAGGCAGTCCTTTAGGAATTACAGCCACCAGAAATTTTTTTAATAAAGAATATAATATTGGTGTACATGTTCCAAAAAAGGATAAGTGTGTCCAATGTGAGCGTTTTAAAAACTTAAAGGAAGAAGAAAAAACAGAAAAAGGAAAAAAACGACTATTTGAATCATCAAATAAAGATCGTGCTAAGGAATTGTTTTTGCAAGAACAAAATAAATCATCAAATTATTATTGAAGTGTCATGTGATTTACAGAAAGTACTTAGTACGCCTCATGGACCAAATATGATGTATGGTTTTTCTAGAAAATATGTGGTGTATAATTTTACCATATATGAGAGTAAATCACAGAATTGATTTTGCCACGTCTGTGGAGAGAAAGATGGTAAAAGGGGTGTAAGCTAAATAAGCAGCAATTTATTTTTGTGCTTAAATGAATTTGATAAAACTGGTAATTACCAATTAGTGTCGCTGTTTTGCGACAACTGCCCAGGATAACATAAAAATAGAAACGCAGTATCTTATCACTCACGTAACTATTACCTATTTAGTAGCGGGACACACATATATACCAGTGGACAGTGTTCATGCTGTAATAGAGAAATATATTACTCGTCTCACTAGTGAGGCACCCTCTGAGTGGTACACGATAATAAGAAATGCGAGAAGGCGACCCAAACCTTATGAAGTGATTTCTATAAACTTTAAGGACTTCTTAAACTGGAACTCCTTTGTCGTTCAAAAAAAAAAAAAATAGAAACCGCCAAGGGATTAAAATATCGGATATTAGACGTGCTGATTTCTCCAAAAATGATCTAAAAACTATAAATGTCTCTACGAATTACGACAACTGTACTTACCACAAAATTCAATAGCAGTAGTGGTTAAGGACCGGTTCTGGACGAATTCAAGGTCACTCGCCCTCTGGTGGTGAGAAAGGTAAGCCTTTGGATCTCTACAAGGTCAAAGTTTTGGCGGGAAATTTAAATTTTTGGAGCTCGCTAAAAATAGAAATTTCAGTGTCACCATCCTCAGAAAAATAGATGTAATTCCAAAACTCGGAGTTGCCAATAAATAAAGAAAAGCTAAAGAATCTTTTAGATCTTTGCAAGAATTTAAGCATTAAAAAAGACTACATGCTGAATATTTTTCTGTGAGTTCCAGCATTAATGTTTCAGATGAATTGCCTGAAACCGATATTGAGGATAATTTCTGCGAATAAATCCAATGTAACAAAAAATGCGAGGTTGTTTGTCAGCCATTTAGTTTTTAAGGCTGCGACTAAAAGAAATTATATAGCATTTAGTTATTAAGTTTTATTTTTCAGTTTTTTCCTACAGTTTACAAAAGACCTACTTTTGCTTAAATGTCGTTTATTCGAATTGTTACTATTTCTCTACGTTACTTTTTCTCTTATATTTAAGGTATTATTCGTCTCACTAGTGAGGCACCCTCTGAGTGGTACACGATAATAAGAAATGCCAGAAGGCGACCCAAACCTTATGAAGTGATTTTTATAAACTTTAAGGACTTCTTAAACTGGAACTCCTTTGTCGTTCAAAAAAAAAAAAATAAATAAAAACCGCCAAGGGATTAAAATATTGGATATTAGACGTGCTAATTTCTCCAAAAATAATCTAAAAACTATAAATGTCTCTACGAATTACGACAACTGCACTTACCACAACATTCAATAGCAGCAGTGGTTAAGGGCCGGTTCTGGACCAATTCAAGGTTACTCGCCCTCTGGTGGTGAGAAAGGTAAGCCTTTGGATCTCTTCAAGGTCAAAGTTTTGGCGGGGAATTTAAATTTTTGGAGCTCGCTAAAAATAAAAATTTCAGTGTCACTATCCTCAGAAAAATATATGTAATTCCAAAATTCGGAGTTGCCAATAAATAAAGAAAAGCTAAAGAATCTTTTAGATCTTTGCAAGAATTTAAGCATTAAAAAAGACTACATGCTGAATATTTTTCTGTGAGTTCCAGCATTAATGTTTCAGATGAATTGCCTGAAACCGATATTGAGGATAATTTCTACGAATAAATCCAATGTAACAAAAAATGCGAGGTTGTTTGTCAGCCATTTAGTTTTTAAGGCTGCGACTAAAAGAAATGATATAGCATTTAGTTATTAAGTTTTATTTTTCAGTTTTTTCCTACAGTTTACAAAAGACCTACTTTTGCTTAAATGTCGTTTATTCAATTGTTACTATTTCTACGTTACTTTTTCTCTTATATTTAAGGTATTATTGTCTCACTAGTGAGGCACCCTCTGAGTGGTACACGATAATAAGAAATGCCAGAAGGCGACCCAAACCTTATGAAGTGATTTTTATAAACTTTAAGGACTTCTTAAACTGGAACTCCTTTGTCGTTCAAAAAAAATAAAAATAAAAACCGCCAAGGGATTAAAATATTGGATATTAGACGTGCTAATTTCTCCAAAAATGATCTAAAAACTATAAATGTCTCTACGAATTACGACAACTGCACTTACCACAACATTCAATAGCAGTAGTGGTTAAGGGCCGGTTCTGGACCAATTCAAGGTCACTCGCCCTCTGGTGGTGAGAAAGGTAAGCCTTTGGATCTCTTCAAGGTCAAAGTTTTGGCGGGGAATTTAAATTTTTGGAGCTCGCTAAAAATAAAAATTTCAGTGTCACTATCCTCAGAAAAATATATGTAATTCCAAAATTCGGAGTTGCCAATAAATAAAGAAAAGCTAAAGAATCTTTTAGATCTTTGCAAGAATTTAAGCATTAAAAAAGACTACATGCTGAATATCTTTCTGTGAGTTCCAGCGTTAATGTTCCAGATGAATTGCCTGAAATCGATATTGAGGATAATTTCCGAATAAATCCAATGTAACAAAGAATGCGAGGTTGTTTGTCAGCCATTTAGTTTTTAAGGCTGCGACTAAAAGAAATTATATAGCATTTAGTTATTAAGTTTTATTTTTCAGTTTTTCCTACAGTTTACAAAAGACCTACTTTTGCTTAAATGTCGTTTATTCGAATTGTTACTATTTCTCTACGTTACTTTTTCTCTTATATTTAAGATATTGTTTTAATATAGCAAACACAATCTTTTAATTAAAATTATTATTAATTTTATTAAATACATAAATAAAAAGTTTACCTCGAGTAGGATTTGAAAGTACGACCTGTACTTTGACAGAGTACTGCGCTAATCAACCGTGCTATCGAGATTCAAGCCACAATCGATGTAAATTTTGTGTAAATCCTTGCGATATTGCGGGCTCACATTCCATTAATATAAGTAATTGGATTGTAATCACATTATATTTAGAATTTACATCAGTTCTACACATATAAAGACAAAATTAACATCGATTGGGGCTTGAATATCGATAGCGCAGTTGGTTAGCGCGGTACTCTAGTAAAGTACAGGTCGTAGGTTCAAATCCTGTTCGAGATAAACTTTTTATTTATGTGTTTAATAAAATTAATAATAATCTTTAATTACATATTGACTTATGAACTTATTCTTTCATAACAAAACTTATAATAATTTAATATTAGTCAAGTTGCTTTGGTTCGTGTGAATCCTTGCGATATTGCAGGCTCACATTCCATTAATATAAGTAATTTGATTGTAATCACATTATATTTAGAATTTACATCAGTTCTACATATATAAAGACAAAATTTACATCGATTGGGGCTTGAATCTCGATAGCGCAGTTGGTTAGCGCGGTACTCTAGCAAGTACAGGTCGTAGGTTCAAATCCTACTCGAGATAAGCTTTTTACTTATGTATTTAATAAAATTAATAATAATTTTTAATTACATATTTACTTTTGAACTTATTCGTTCATAACAAATCTTATAACAATCTTTTAATATTTGGTTACTATTAATCCCCGGTAGATAAAAAAATTAGAATTTACTTTATATCCTTCTGCAGATAGGTACCAATTGTTTTATTAGTTTCTTAAGAAAAATTGTTTATTTTGTACTTCCAGTTGTAAATTCTATCGGTTTGAAGAGCTTTGTTATTTTTTCTTTGTGTTCTTCTGTAACCAGTTTATAAAAAACTCGTTTTTGAATTTTCGTTTATTAATAAGACACTCTTTAATGTTAACATTATTATATTAATTGTTAATAAAATATTGCTTTCAAGTTCACCAATATTTTTTATATTCCCTATAGAAAAGACTTAAGCAACTGCTTTTTAATAATGAATGCAAAAATCGAAGGCGTATCAGGGGCTTAACCGCCCTGAAAATGAAACAATTTTTTGTATAATGTCATAAGCGCCATGAAAAAGGCGTATGTCCATTTTCATTGTAACAATCAAAATGTTCTTTTGAATGTAGTTAATTTGAGACAAATCAAGGCGTAACATTTTTAAACCATATATTTTAGTAACTACTCATTTCTTCTATCCCTGTACAATTTGTACAAAGCCGCTTACGTCTTTTTCAATCGAGGCCGTCGATTTATAAGAAGTTTCTAATGTTAAACAATTGTACAACATGTAATTAAAAATTATTATTAATTTTATTAAATACATAAATAAAAGTTTACCTCGAGTAGGATTTGAACCTACGACCTGTACTTTGCTAGAGTACCGCGCTACCAACTGCGCCACCAAGGTTCAAGCCCCAATCGATGCAAATTTTGTCTTTATGTATGTAGAACTGATGTAAAGCGCGGTACTCTAGCAAAGTACAGGTCGTAGGTTCAAATCCTACTCGAGGTAAACTTTTTATTTATGTATTTAATAAAATTAATAATAATTTTTAATTACATATTTATCTTTGAACTTATTCGTTCATAACAAAAACTTATAATAATTGTACAACAGTTTGAAGTTAATATAAAATTTGAAAACAATTTTAACGAAAAAAAGTAATTTCCTCGCAGGGAGTTAGAACTCTTATTGTTTGCATTACCAGTCCGGACTTGGCTATTTGCTCATATTTATAATTAACGTATATTGTTAGCGTATTATTAATTGTTGCATATTTTTAGTTTTCATCAGTCTTGTCTATTTTTAGTTTGGTAATCAAACGGCATTCTTGGTTAAAAGTCTCAAATTATATAAGAACACATTTTTACTAATACAGTTTCTAATGCCTCGATCAGATTGTAATTTTCTGTCTAGTAGTTTTTACTACGAGTTTCCTCGACTAATTAGTGCTACTACAAGAATTTTATGTGCACTGGGTTTTCTTTATTTCCTTTTATAGAATTCTTTACTAAATAAATTAAGCTTAAAATCATTCCATACTTAATTTTTTTCGAATTATTCGAAATGTGTTTTGGATACATTTTTCCCCTTCAATCATGTTTCACAAGTCACGTTCGTCACTCGGAATAAAAATTAGATTTGCCATTTTTCAAGGAAAACACGTTTAATTATATACTATAGTAAATTCGTCAAATAGACAACTTGTATATATCGCTTTACATAATATTTAAATGAGAATTAATACACCTACACCAAAAAAAGATGTGTCCTTTGGTAAGCAAAAAATAGATTAATAGGTTTATAATTAAATATAATTTAAGAATTATTCCATACTTAATATTTCTAAAAAGACAAATCATAATACTGAAAAAACTAATAAAATAGGGGTAGTGCAAGACACCCACTATTTATAAACTATAATGAGCGACAGGTTAAAACTACGATACACCTGTGTACTGACGTCACCTTTATTTCCTGTTCTCACGAGATTTCATCGCACCGAAATAATTACATCCGAACGGACATCGCACTCCTTCACCACCTAGTTATTATTATTATAATAATGTTTTGCTTAGTGTTGTTTTATTTTTTTCTGTATCTTCCTCTTAGATGCAAAAAGAAACTAGATAAATAAACATAGAATCAGGTTCAGCAATGCATAAGTATGAATAATTTAACTTAACACAGTAAGAATTTTTAAATTAAGTAAATACAATTTTTAGACTTTTAATATTTCAGACTTGCATGAAACCTTTTGTTTAAAATACTACTAAAACGCTAAAAACTAATATTGCTGATGCATGATATGTGGACCATCTTTTATACCAAATATTACTTGGCTAATTTCGGTTTTCCGTTAATTTATTGGTTGATTGATCCTTCCTGAGTTTGATATTTTCATATTCATATCCTACACACATTTTTCGTTCAATTCTATCATTATTTTCATAAATTCCGGCATTTTTTAACTTTAATGCTTTAATTACACATTCAATAAGCAATCTTGAAATGTTCGACTTAAGGTGCGGCTAAGTAGCCCACTAGTAAATTATTTGTATATAAAATAAAACGCGCTTTTTACCTTCCAACCTACATATACATATGTAGGAATAGAAGGTTATGCAATCGACTTTTTTTTCACAATCGCTAAATCGAATTAGGAGTTCATTTTACAACTTTTGGCCAAGATCCATCATAGCATCTTGATGTCGATTGAGTGTAAGTCATGTCAATGTTTGTGTTAGAGTGTTTCGTTCAGTCCTATTCATTGTGATGAGGTATCGAGTCTGTGTTCCAGACAGACACACAGAGCACTTACAATTGGCACACGACACACGGAACACGGACACGACACGGACACGGACACAGACACACGGACAGGCACAGACACACAGACACATGACACACAGACACACAGACACACAGACACACAGACACACGACTACAGACACACAGACACACAGACACACAGGACACACGGACACACGGACACACGGACACACGGACCACGGACACACGGACACAGACACACAGACAGACAGACACACAAACACACAGACACACAGACACACAGACACACAACACACAGACACACAGACACGAACACACATACACCAGACGTACAGACACACAGACACACAGACACACAGACACACAAACACACAGACACACAGACACACAGGACACACGGGCACACGGACACACGGGCACACGGACACACGGACCACGGACGCACGGACCACGGACACACGGACACACAGACAGACAGGCACACAGACACACAGACAACAGCACACAACACACAGACACACGACACGACACACAGACACAGACACACAGACGACACAGACACACAGACACACAGACACAGACACAGACACACGACACACAGACACACAGACACACAGACACAGACACAGAACACAGACACACAGACACACAGACACAGACACACAGGCACACAGACACACAGACACACAGACACACAGACACACAGACACACAGACACCCAGACACACAGACACACAGACACACAGACACACAGACACATAGACACACACACACACAAACTCAGAGACACACAGAAACACAGACGTACATGCAGACAGATGTGCAAAGTTAGATTATTGTCAAACACTAAGCATACCCTAATTATTCGATATTCAGTACATAATCGAGATTGCTTTGAAAAAAGCAAAAGCAAAAAGTGTGTGGTATTGCCAACGTTTTCTTACAATGAAAAACGCTATGCTTGGCACGCGATTACTATTTCCATCTTGTTTGGTGTAACACATTTCACAGCCCTGGAAATAGCAACAGTGAAACTAGTTACAGTGTTTGTATTGTAAGAAAACCTATCAACCAGGATACCTTTCCTTAACTGTTCGAGACAGAGAAAAATTGAAAAGCAATTGTCGACTGCTTGTCGCCTAATCTGTATCCACCGTTTGAGATGAGTTCTACAGTATTCTAACGAATAATATTTCTATGGAAAACAAGTCTACAGGCACCAGCGATCGTGCAGCATTCCCTAAACCGATCTACCTTGTTTTCGTCGACAAAACTCATCCAAAACTCAACACAGTATTTTCTAAGGAACTTGCATTACTCTGCAAGATTTTCTCTAATGTCACCATCATCACAGTGGAGTTCAGTTGATCGGTACGGCGGAATGAAAGTCCTAAGGGTTTATCGGGAAACTTGTCTTTAGTCAACACCATACCAACTCGGTCGGACGGATTGAACCCTGCACATCAACGCATCCTGCAGCAAAAAAGTGTAGTTTTAGTAAAATAAGTCTTAGTACAAAAGTGATCAGATACAAAATACACAATTTACTGGCGCTTATTTTCAACCATGTAACTGGTGCTTGATTAGAATCGGCATCTTTAAGTTTGAACACAACCCTTTTGCTGTGGTGCTAAACCTCTTAATGTACCTTTCACCCGTAGACATCGTTTTAAAATATTTATTATCCTTAACGGGTATTGTAGCACCATGTAAGGTTTCAGTGTTCTTGTTCGTCATGACATCATGTGTACCCTGTAATTAAAAATACAGATTAAGGTGCGAAAAATATAAGTACCATCTTTAAATACAAACACTTAACTTCGAAAACGTATTGTTTGTAGTTACAGCGATTTCTACGGCATCAGTTATAGACGACCCCTGAATATGGATGGCAAAAACACCACCATCGGCTGAAGATCTTGACAGTTTCTAAAACAATACATCGATACTATCTTAAAATTACGATTATATTTAAAATATGATAGATAGTACAGTAAACAATACAGTTTTGTATTTTTATAAAAATTATTCTACTTACATTGTCATGTTCGACGTTTTCCAACGATGATGAACCAGCATAGGAACCACTATTATTAACAAAAATTTTAAGAAAGTTGAAATGTTACTTACCACCGCCATTAATTCGGCTTAGATGTTTTGCATTGCTTCACATAACGTCTCGAAACGCTGTAGTCCAACTACGCTCTTAATAATACGATGGTACATTTGTACAATATTATCTTCAATCCACTTTAGAAAGTATTTAAAAGTGATTAAATCGTTGAGCTTGACATTGTAGCACAGTTTTAACACACGATGTATGAACTGTAAATGAAATTAGAGCGTGGTTCTTCACCTTTGATAGGCACAATTTAATTACCTTGTTTTTTTTACGTGAACACGTTTAAACAGGAAAAACAAATCAGGTAAGGAAGGTCTACACCATCATAATTACATTTTCAAGGTTCTTTCACCTTTCACATAATTTCCTAATTAAGCGACTTTCTAAAAATGTCTGAGATTTTTTGTAGATCAGACGATATTATGAATTGTTCAAACTGTAAACTAAATCAAACCTGCATTTTAGAATTGACATTTAAAAATCTTATTTCTATATGTAAGACTTCACATCAACATCTTAAACCTTCATCAAGTGTTCGCATCTAGAGGACATTGAAACTAGACATTGGCAGCTAAAGCAAACACAGTAAAGGCTTTTGCTATTCGTATATTTCACCAAACAAAGGCAGTAATAAGTTTGAAAAGGGTATCTGTCTTAATAACTTTAAAACGTCCAAATAGAATAATCTGATCATACCCATTTTTTACATTTTAACATGCTTCTTACCAGTATTTGGATTCAATCAGTCAAAAAACTTAAATGTTTTACTACAGGTAACACCTTAAATTTATTTCTATATTACTTGGCGATTTAAAATTTGAATTGTAATTAAAAATCTGTTTATGAATTTGAATAGTATACTGCACATGTTCGATCTAATTACAAGACTTAAAACTTCGCATTTGTATTTCAAACACCCTCAACCTTTTACATCATTAACTAATTAGTGGGTTTTAGGTAATTGAATAGCAAGAGGATGTTATTATTGGTTTACATAATTGGGGAAATCCAGAAAATAATTACGTTATATTAATGATAGGGGAAAACCTTAAGTACTCTATAATTAGCATTTATAAGGAAAACACTGAAAGTGATTGTACCATGACAGTAACAGAAAACCAACAGTTATGCACTCTCGTGCCAATCTGCCAAGGAGTTCTTTCAATACGATTATCAACAACACAGGTAAGTGATTGTTTTGGTTTTAACCCTTATTTTATTTACTTTATTTAATTACTTGCACAGATTTTTAATGTTATGTCATAATTACAGATATGGATTTATCTGCTCTAAATGCCTCAACATGTTTTAAACCTTTTAAAAACGCTAAGGCATTGGAGACAGGGATAGAATGGAAGATGTTCAATCATCTCATCAACAAACTACAGAGAAAGTGTGATGGTAGAGATGCCTAATTTTAAAATGTGTGGTACCTAAGCGTCTCCATAAGTTTTTCAAGTCTGAGGGTCGTCGAACACAGTTTAATGAATGATTGAAGAGTAAAGATGTTTCAATGGCCTGTTTAGGACCAATAGACGAAACAATCGGTTTAATATTCGCTTAGAAGAACAACTTTATAAATACTATGTTATGTAATGACGCTATTTAATAAATAAAACCACTTTTGTTTCCCGATACCAAGTTTTGTTATTATTCTTATTATTTTTATTTAATTGATTTTGTTAATTGATTACCAAAGCCACGCATACAAAAAAATGACCACCAAAAATGGTTGTCGTGTTGATCAAGGTGACTTGATTAATTAATCTGATTAATTGACCTAATTGATTGATTTGATTAATTTATCTGGTTAAAGTACATGTCGTAGGTTCAAATTCTACTCAACGTAAGCTTTTGTATTTAAAAATTAATTTTATTTCAAAATGACCGACAAAAACAAAGATGACCTTCAAAATAAAAATGTCCGACGAAGATGACCGATACCCTTCGGCGTTTGCTCGTATTCAGACGTCTGCGCATGCCCCGGGTTTTTGGGCGGCCTCATTCTACTACCGTTCAGTAAATTATCATTCAATCACAGAAACATGTTCCTAAAAATGATAAAACATGTTTCTGCATGGCTGGCGTATTTTAGGGTATTTATTGAAACACATTTCACCGGTCAACATGTAATATTTCGCTGACAGACAACAAAACACATTTCAATATACCAGTTATGGCTATTCAAATTCGATATTCATTGATACTACAACGTGATCAATCTCAAGTGTACTGTAGTGGTATGACAAAAATCCCTAGTTGTTAATATTGTTGTGTTTTGCAGTTGGCTGCTTTGGATTTTTAGTGTGGTTTTAGTCGTTTTAGTTTATGTCATATTATACCTTCGTTTTTCACTTTTGTATTTTCTTGAGTTATTAACAAACTGTCTATATTAAGACAAATTATATATTCTGAATTTCAAATTGTGATATCGAATTTAATCGTCATGCCGTTTTCAAACATGTACTGTAAATTTTATTTAATTATAATGAAATTATAACATTTAAATAGTTAAGATTCATTATTTTGTAATGACGTAATCCAATCACTAAATAATATTTTATTTATTTTGTTGTATTTTATAGGGATGCAGTCTAATCAAATACAAAATAGTCATTATTTAAATTAAGATAATATTTTATAATATGTATAAGTTAATGACTTTCATACAGATTTGAAACTGATCGTAGTTTTTACTCGAACCATGCTCTAGAGTAGCTAGAGCAATACAGCTTCTTGCCAACCTATCAGGGGTACCAACTTAAATATTTTGATCACGTGGTATACACTTGAGATTGATCACTCTGTACATCCATGCCCATCGAAAATTTGAAAGTGTTTGTGACGCTGCAATTAAGATATTTAAAAATTGAGCTCATATTCTAAATCATTCATATGAAACAACGTCAAACAAATACGTTTTCTTCAGTACAATTAAATATACATAACAAAACGTGCACATTAATTAATAATTTCTCAATAAAATAAAATTTTAATGTAATGTCATAAAACCCTTAAACCTAAACAATATGAATAAATTTATTATTTTTGGTGATTTGCCAATAGCCAAAATGTTATCTCCATTTTAAATGTAACACATTCTCAATACTTTACTGACGAATCATCATTCACTATTTCTAAATGTACAAAAGTCCCAATAGTTAGAAACTTACATTACTGCAAATGGTAATATAATTGAAAATTCTTACTTTAGAATAAATATTACCTACCTCAGCTTAAGTTAAAATACACACAAATACGCACAAGATTTCTAATCGCTGATTAAAAAATCATAAGAAAATTATAGGTTTTGATTTATATACACATCATAAAAAAGAAGCAGTTTCCCCATTTTTAAAATATATCGTGATGTAATCGCATTTCATATATACATAAAAGAGGAGGTCTTAAAACGAAATTTCGAAATAGTTACTGAAATTGAACTGTAGATCAGTATATCTTAATTAAGATCTAAAAATAATTTCCCCATTAAAGTGATGAAAAAATGACCAGAAAAAGCAGTTATACATTTAATATGTGTGAACCTTTGTTAATTGCAAATTAAAATGAAGTTCCTTCCTAAACCAACTAACTGTTTATGCCGCTAAGTTGGTAACCTTGCGTTCATCTAAACAAAGGCTCCCACACTTAAATTCTCTCATCATAAACTATACTTGCGGAAATTTTACAGTCTTTCATTCTTGTAAAAACATATCTATGCTGTTATGCACTGCTTCTCTGTTATCTTGAACATTTCTTTATTACAACAAAGGATGCGCAATCAGGGAATGAAGTGGTTTAAACGAATATTTTATATTTTACTAGGGTACGAAACCGTTGCTTTCTACGTTTATTGTTAATAATTATATGTGCGAAATGCTTTAATTGTATCTTAGAGTGTAATATTCACGTAAGCTTATACGTTAAAAATATGTCTACCACAAACCTACTTTCGAAAAACTTAAATACCTAATGCTTAAATACTTAATTTTACTAATTATTTCCTTTTGAAACTATATTATTTATTATTTAGTATAATTGGAATTTGAGGGCCTACCAATCGTTAATTAAATTAAATTCTTGATCATTTACCATAATTAATCCGTTTTCCGATTGAAACAGTGCCTTACTTAAAAAAAATTGATCACACTCTCATTTAACTGTATTCACAATTTTTTCCCAGACGTTTCTGCATATTAAAATAATTTTTTTATTATAAAGGCGTGAATACGCATATCCTCTTCGATACTAAACTACAAAAGGAAGTGTACCAAAACTTAATACTTGTATATATGTGTATACATAAGTATCACAATCAACCATACGATTACTATATATTCTTTTTTACTCTTTATTGATGAAAGTATCAATAATTGATAAACTTTATATATTTCCGTACATCAACTATCTACGTAATGTACACTCAACGAAATCTGTATTTTTAATAATATTCAGGCGTCCGTTTATTTTTATTTTACATTCACCACGTATTTTCTATTTCATCAGTCATAAAAAAATTAAGATGTTTTAGTGTTACAAAGGAAGGAACTTATTTTGGAGAATGCGCGTTTGTTCTGTATTTTTGCATTCTACCAATATTTCCATAGTGATTTTTACCTTACAACCTACATACGAGGGTTACTATTTATATTTTGAGCCTAACAATGAAAAAACAGTAATGTGTCATTGAAAATTGCTTTATTGTTTTTCGAAATATTCCCCTTTATGATCAATACACTTTTGTGTTCGTTCGAACTATTTGTCATAGCATTTTTCCAATCTCCTTGAGACACTTCCACAACATAGTTTTTGAACGCATCAACGGCTTCTTCCGCCGACGAAAATCGTTGTCCATGCAGTTTATTCTTGACATTCGGGAACAAGATGAAGTCGGTGGGTGCCAAATCACGACTGTACGGCGGATGACCCATCAATTCGATTTTTTGAGTGTTCAAATAATCGGTTCTTAGACGACATGTGTGAGAACGATGAAGAACGATCCGACGGCGCTTGTTTGTTTTCCGAATTTCATCGAAGACTTCCAAACAAAATCAAGGTGTACTATTTAGAATTGACCGTTCTACGTTCCTCTAAGGGCACAGTTGTCACAACCAATCCGGCTCGTATGCATACATCCATGACTGGTCACCAGTTACAATCTTATATACATCTTTTGAAGCACCGCCATTGTATTTCTTGAGTATTTGTGTGCACCAATCGACGCGAGCAGCTTTTTGAGATTTTGTCAAATTATATGGGATCCATCGAAAACAAATGGCTAAATGATCATGTAATATTTTATATATGCTGGTGAAACTAATGCCTATGGTTCCCCCAATTCCGCAGTATGTCGCATAGCGATCTTGCATTATTGGTTTTTGCACAGCATCAATGTTTTCTTGAATAACAACTGATTTTGGACGACTTTCGCTAATTTTGCCAGTGAGCGAAAGGCTGCCACGATTAAATCGTTATACCAGCGTTTCAAGGTGGCAAAGAATGGAGCTTCATCGCCAAATGTGGAAGTAAGTTGATCGATGCACTCTTTTCTTGATAAAAAAATCGTAATAAATCATCGCACGAAAATTTTCACCAGTTGATTACATTTTTTTGCTGATGCGCAATCTTCAAGTAACCGTAAACAACACAAATAACGTTATTGGCCAAAAATTTGAAGTATGTTATTGTCAACAATGTCAGACGTTTCTATGGAAGCGTAAAACGGCGCTTAACTGCAATCAGTCTTGCCAAGGCTTAAAATATAAATAGTGGCTCTCGTATACATATGTAGGTATAGAAGGTTATACAATCGACTTTTTTTCACTATCGCCAAATCGACTTATTAGCTCATTTTACAACTTTTGGCCAAGTTTCGCCAAGTTTTAAAGGTAGAGTTGATTGTTTGTGACGGCATCTAGTAGTGTATTTTTAAAACTAATAAATATTTTCTGTAATAAAGATTACTCGTCGCTCCAACTAGTGCAGATTCCTGTAATCGTTAGGGCGGGAAATATGAAATGATGTTGTAATAAAGTGGGCCCTCACATTATCTCATAAGACAGATACAGGGGCTTGCGTTAGGGCCAGAGCCCCCTGGTCGTGGTCCCCTGACTGTTTGTGACGCCATCTACGGGTGTATTTTTAAAACTAATAAATGTTTTCTGTAACAGAGATTGATTACTGATAATAAGAAGATTTTCTTTATGCTTTAATTATGAGTCATAATTAAAAGTTGTGCCCCAAATCGATTAATCAAACAATCGAGTCAATCTCAACCAAATAATAAAACAGATTTTCAATTTCATGGTAATTATCACACCGCCAAGTAATATGGCAATACACTGGTGACCTCAGATTTTTCATTTGGTATTTAAGCGAAGATAGTGGCAGAGGGACCTTTAGCATAGTTTCGTGTTTCAAGATGGAGGGTCAGTTTAAGCATCCCTTTTCAGCAATAGTTTCGGGACCATCTGGTTATGGGAAATTGTATTTTATCGTGGATTTTCTAAAAAATATGGAAGCTATCTGCGATACAGCTTTTGAAAGAATTATTTCGTTCTACAGCGAGTGGCATTATTTATATACTTCTCGGTGGAATTTCAGAAGGGTTTACCTAATATGGAACTATTTGGCGGCGAAAAACTGGTCTTAATAATACTTGATCATCTAATCCGCAAAACTAACGGTTTTTTATTTTTACAAATGAATGTCATCATAGATATCTAAGTATGTTCTTCTTAACACAAAATATATTTCACCAAGGGCGTGGACAGAGACATATTTCGTTCAACGCTTATTACATAATCTCGTTTAAGAATCCGCGTGACAGAGCTCAGATACAACATTTAGCAAGACAGATTTTACCTGACAACCCGAACTTTTTAGAGGCCGCGTACCAGGATGCTACTTCAAACACACACGGGTATTTATTGTTCGATTTAAATCAGAACACGCTAGATTTGCTACGCTATGGAACAAATATATTTGGACGTCAAGGCATTTGTCACGTATATATAGCGAAAAAAGGATTTAAGCTTCACACTCATAAAGATTACATCGTATATTATGGCTGACGTTTTAATCAAAAGCACCGATTAAGTAAAAGTCAACGTGACGCTTTATTGAAGTGTTTGGATAGTAAATCAAGTGGAATGTATATCTGAGTGTGCACAAATTTTTAAAAAGGTTCTGTACGCCTGTCAAGTGATCAGAGGCAGCAGCTCTTAACCAAAGCAGACCTTAAAACGCCTAGCACATAAGGACGCATCTATAAAAAGGAAGAAAGAGTTTCTCGTACAGAAGGGCGACACATTCGTACCACTCCTGTTAGGGCCATTACTTGGCGGTATTCTCGGTAATTTGCGTCAATAACTATGGACCACAATCTGAAGAAAATTATTATTCTACCGCTGGACTTTATAAAACGCTTGCAGGCCAATATTACTCAAAACAAAATTTTAATTCAGCTGGGTAACGGTATGGATAAAGCTTTAAAAACCAAAATGACTGAACACGACAAATGGCAACAGTACAAACAAGTCCTTCAAAGATACCTACACTTCTCCAATCAGTTACGTCAACTTGCTAGCATAACAATCAGAGGCGATGCTGATGATATTAGAGATTTACCTAAACGCAAATGTCTGGCAGACGACGAAATATTATCAATACTTTCAGCTGCATTGGGAATAAAGGTGCTGATTTCTTGCGTATACTGAATATCAGCGGTGATGTATTTTGGGATAAAAGGGGTACTGACAGAATAAAAGGTGAGATCATCCCTCATTCCAACATTATCAATTTGGTTTACAAAAAGTTAAGGCAGCGAGAAACTACAAACCCGAAATGTTTGTCGGAAATACTGTAAGACGTGAACAGCATCAATGTTTTCTTGAATAACAACTGATTTTGGACGACTTTCGTTAATTTTGCCAGTGAGCGAAAGGCTGCCACGATTAAATCGTTATACCAGCGTTTCACGGTGGCAAAGAATGGAGCTTCATCGCCAAATGTGGAAGTAAGTTGATCGATGCACTCTTTTCTTGATAATCCACGTCGAAAATCGTAATAAATCATCGCACGAAAATTTTCACCAGTTGATTACATTTTTTTGCTGATGCGCAATCTTCAAGTAACCGTAAACAACACAAATAACGTTATTGGCCAAAAATTTGAAGTATGTTATTGTCAACAATGTCAGACGTTTCTATGGAAGCGTAAAACGGCGCTTAACTGCAATCAGTCTTTCCAAGGCTTAAAATATAAATAGTGGCTCTCGTATACATATGTAGGTATAGAAGGTTATACAATCGACTTTTTTTCACTATCGCCAAATCGACTTATTAGCTCATTTTACAACTTTTGGCCAAGTGTGTGTGTGCGTGTGCGTGTGCGTGTGCGTGTGCGTGTGCGTGTGCGTGTGCGTGTGCGTGTGCGTGTATATTTTAGTATCCACGATAACTCCAGAACAACAATACCTACGTACTTAAAATTTTGTATTTAAGCTTGTTTTTATTTAGCTTAGAGCTGATTAAATTTTAGAAGAAATCCAGCGGCAGAGAGGGGGTTATTAGGGGCAGTTTTTGGTTTTTATCAAATATTTCTAAAACAGCTGCATATTTCGAAAACATAAAAATACCAATATATATATAACTTAAACAAATTGATTATGTTCTATGCAATTTTTTGATATGATAGCGGTAAGAAAATTCCTATGGTAGAATTTAAGTGTTGGTTAAAATTTTTTCATTATTTGAATAACGATTAATTTTATAAGAAAAAATGTAGAATTATTTTTTAAAGAAAATTTAATATTACATAAATTTTCTTTACAAAGTTTTTAATGTAAAGCGAACATAAATGTAAAAATAAACATGATTGAAAATGCCGAAACTTTGTTATCGATATTTTTATACGAGCGGGCGGCTTTGGAATTTTTTTTTTTCGTTAACATGTATTTATGTTAGAACAAAAGCCCATGACGCCCAGACCTTCGTTATTTTATAAAAGCTGAAAGTTTCTCTGCGGACGTCCTCAACACAGGTAGGAATATGAAATGTAAACTTTCACCATTAATATATAAATATTTTTTAATTGGTTTAGGAGATGTTTTAAATTTCAAATTAACGTTACTACATTTTAATTTAACAAATTAGCTACCATGATAACAAGCTTTCAAAGTTATTTTATAATTTAAAACTAATAAAATTCTCAAGACTAAGTCACTATATACAGGTAGGAATGATCAGCGACTATGAAGTTTGGATCATCGTGACTTTGGTAGATAACAAAGATGTATTAAATTACTCCCCAAAATCGTCAAACTACCAAGTGGAATTTTTTTATATTTTCTTCGGGATAATAGTAGAAATCACGTGATGTATTGCCAGAGACTTATTATCATGGCAACCCCCTGCCGGACACCCTTAAACTTTAATAAACTGTAATCATACTTACGTTATAGTATAAAAGCTCTATTTTATATATATTACTTTGGGAACTATCAGAAGATGGTTTCTTAGTAACCAGACAGTTTCGATAGTTTTTACATCTTACCAGATCAGTTGAAACTCTCCTGTAGGTTTAAACGCGAGGCATTATACATACAAGCGAATGCGAGTGAGTTAGTGAGTAAGGTCTATTGCGATCTTTTGCTGCGTATCTGTTGTTTTACCCTGTAAGTCTGTATTTTACGTACAGTATACGTTTTACTATTTGTGCAGTTAATGAAATAAATGTGCTAGTAGTCTACCACCCTGTAAAAGCGAGCTTTTACAACAATTTCTGCGAGCAAACTACATACGTACTATTTGGAACAATGCTCACCTGAAAAATCCCACCACATATCAACCAGAAAATAATCGTTGGGTACAGGTAAGTGATCAATACTATTTTAAATGGTTTGAAGGGGATCAGTTGCCAAATTATGTCGGTGATTCTCTAAAAACTCCATCAGGTATCTAATTATTATTTCTATTCATAATTGTATTAACTTGGTTAAATTTTTCCAGAAACTGTAAAAGCCACGGACTGGAGTAGTAGAAACAAAGATAATGAAGATATCGACGACAATGATGAAAATTATTAAAATCATTAAATATTTTTTTAAATCCATTCTATAAATCCATATTTTTTTATTTTGTATACGATGGTTATGATTATAATAAGACTCTTTTGAACTCTTTTCATTGAAACAATGGTTTTCTCTTCTAGTCATAATAAATAATAAAATTTTAATGATATATCCCGAATTCAATTAAATTTTAAAAGCAAAGTTCACAAAACTTCAAAACGTTATTTATCAATTTATTAGATTTACTTTTTATTGATTTATTAACATGAAGATTATATTGAATAATTTTTTAAAAATTTATTTTTTAGTCACAACCGATACTATATAATCCAAGAAACTATCTCACTCGCCTATTGCCTCGCGTTTGCACCTACAGCAGATTTTGAACTTGTCTGGCAAGATGTAAAAACTATCGAAACTGTCTGGTTACTAAGAAAAGATCTTCTGATAACGCCCAAAGTACCATATATAAAATTCAGATTTTACACTATAACATACGTATAATTACAATTTATTAAGTTTAAGGAGGTTGCCACGATAGTAAGTGTCTGGCAATGGATGACGTGATTTCTAGTATTATCCCGAAGAAAATATTTAAATAAACTTTGTGCTTTGACGATTTTGGGGAGTAATTTTATACACCATTGTTACCTGTTATCTGTCAAAGCCACTGTGATCCAAACTTCATAGTCGCTGATTGTTCCTACCTGTGTTGGGGACATGCGCAAAGAAACTTTCAGCTTTTATAAAATAACGAAGGTCTGGCCGTCATGGGATCTTAGACTATGTCCATTAATCTCTATCTAACACGAAGTTTTACATGTCATTCTGACATAGATTACTGTTTTTGTTGTTACAATGTTGCCTGTTTTCGTTATGAACGTATAAGATAGAGGTTCATCTCTTTTAATTTAAGTTAGTCTGTTTGTCTATTTTCGTAATGAACTTTTTATAAAAGAGGTTGCATAATTATCCTTAAAAAAATTTTATTAAAATTATTTCATTTCTTTTAATTTCCATTCTGTAGGTTGGAAGGTCGTGTGGTGTTCCACACCAGACATTTTTACACACAATGTAAATTTTTTAACTCCCTTTGCCAACTTTAATTCTTTGGTATGAACAACACACGTCCTTATTATCTACAAAGTGGGAATTAAAAGAAATGAAAGAATTTTAATAATAATTTTTTTAGATTAGATACCATTTTTGATACGTTCACTATGAAAATATCTGTCAGATTGACGTTTAAAACATCCTGTCCGTAGACGAATCACTTTAATCCTGTCATACAGGCGTTAATAGACATATAGATGCTAACCTAAAAAAAATTCCAAAGCAACCCAATCCCATAAAATACCGATAAAACAACTCGAAGCTTGTTCAGACTATGTGTTTTATCATACGCTTTATCATATGACTGAACACATGGCCAACATATTTGTGTTTACACTATATAATTTTTGCTATGACGCAAATAATAAGCTAACTCATATACCAGTCACAGGAAAATAATATGATTTTTCCAAATCATACCGTAACTAATTGGCAAAGACTTTTCATACGATATTTTTAAATTTCGCGGTAATTGTAACCTCAAAACGATTGTTCGGGGTTAATTGACAAATATACACATCAAAAATGTCTAAGGAACAGTTGTGTTCATAACACAACTGTTCACTCAATATAGATATCAGTATCAAAACTTTTGTAGGCTTTCAAATACGCTCACAACGCAAGAACAGAAATATTGCTCTATCTTTTAGAAACCCCAACAAAACAAAAAAAAAAAGCAATTCATAAGCAATATTCATAAGTCACTGTTTCTAACGTTTAATAACCAAACAAGAACACCGGTAATTTCAGGTAATTGTCAATAAGAATTTAGGTGCACTACACGGTGCCTATAGATAATAAGTTAGTTTTAATAACAATCTATTGAAATCATAATCAACAAATAAAATTATTGTACTCGGCCGAGAAGTTTAACGTTTAAAAAGTGAACAACAAAGATAAAATAAGCACCCCTAACAGAACTGTAAAATAATTTTTATTGTATAATGAAATAATCAATTTTATAAAAAGAATCCTGTAGTCAACAACAACAAAAATAATAATAAATACTTCGTCAGAGTTCACGTGAAACTCAATAGCAAAGCAAAAGAATTTATGGATTACACCTGTGGAGTATGTTTGGTTAATCCATAAACTGAATTACCTTATTAGTAAAACGTTTAACCCTTGCACGTTCAAACCTTTTGATTTAATCAAATATAAACTAAACGCTGCTATAATTACTAACTTAACAAAAACAGAAAAGTAAAACTTAACCCATATTAATGTCGGCTGTTTACAACGTCAACCTACGCTTCAAGTGAATGTAACGCAACCTGTCAGCCACCACAATGTAATTTGGCTAAAGTTGCCGATTCAAAACAACCCAACAAAATAATAGCGTATGTAAAAGAATAATTGCACATCATTGCCTTGGATTGCTAAAATGGAATATTACACATTTTGTTTTGCGATAGTGTACCCCCGATTAGTACTAATGTAGTTGTCGGAAATTAACCTTGATGTGTCCCAAACGAGCAGGAGGACGTTTACTTTATTCAAAAGCGATACCATTGGTTAGGATGTCGTTATAGTTAGCTATAAACAAACTATCAAAACATTTCACAATAACCGTTAATATAAAATTTTTACATACTTAAACTCAATTAAAATTCACAAATTATAAAGTCTGTTATTATAATAATTCAAAAGTATAGTTGCCGATCAACACTTGAGTAATTGAATCTAAATTAATTATACATAAAATACTTTTAGATTTTAATTTATGCAGCATCTTTCAGAAAGTGCGCATGATATGGGAAATCTTTTTATTACGGTAAATTTAATTTGTCAACTGGAATGAACAATGGGAGACCCGCTGATACACTAAGATGCCGAATAAAATCCCATCCTTTAAATAAACTTAAAATCTACAATTACTCTATACCACATATACACCACGTAATAAGGACAAACTTATTACCAATTATTGCCGTTATCTAACAATAAATCAATATACAGGGTGATCAACTTATACTCCGGAATTCGATAACTCCGTTACCTTGAGAGTTACGAAAAAATATATAATAATATACAGGGTATTTCATAAAGTCACAGCATATCAAATTTATATTTTTTTAATGGAAGACCTTGTATATTATGTCAAATTTCAATTAGGTTTATTTCTCCTATTCAAATGATAAAGGTTTTTACTAGGTTATACAGGGTACTTTTAAATATGTAGCCATTTTTATGTGCAAATCGTAATGAAATCGTCACCCTATATTATTTAAAATAAAAATTGAGGGCTAATCTCTCATGGTCAAAATAATTTTGTGATAGTCTGGTTTTGCTAAAACTTATCACTTTTGTGATAACTTTTATTTTGTGCACAGGGTTATCCAAAACTCACAACCATGATTATCTCGGTTATTTTAAATGGAACACCCTCTATTTTATATCATCTCTAAAAAGTACTTAAGAAATACTTTTACTCTTCTTAAGCATTCCCTATACCTAAATCTTACAGTTATTAATTTATTTAGATTTTTAGAAATAAAAGCGACCATTCTGGCACTGCAAATTTTTACAGTTTGCCATGACTGTAAAGTATTATTTGACAGAGGGTAGTATTATTTGTCTGTCAAGCTTGTAAAATTAATATTTTAGTTTTATTCGGTTAATATCCTTGATATTTACGTACAAATGTTGAGTTCAACGTGAATTTTTCAAATGAGGAATTTTTGAAATGTGATGCATCGATTTAATCGTACAGGTACTGTAGCATATGAAAAGAAAGAAAAAACGAAAACCATTGTTACCGAGGAAAATGAAATGAATGTGTTGTTGGCAGTTACAAATGATTCCAATAAAAGTATAAGAGAAATTTCCAGGGAAGTGTACAAAAAATACTATCTAAAAACAAGATGCACCCATATCATATTCAATTGCACCAGGAATTATTGGATGATGATTTTCGACAAAGAATAAGTTTTTGAAATTGGGCTCAAAGAAAAATTCGCAATCGAAGAGATTTTTTTGATTATGCACTTTTTAGGGATGAAGCGACATTCCATAAAAATGGATGTTTAAATAGACATAATTTTCATTACTATTCAAGAGAAAATCCTCATGTGATGGTTACTACTTCACAAACAAGATGGTCTTTGAGTGTTTGGGGTGGTTTTCTTGGCGATTTCGTGATTTAGAGGAAACGGTGAACGGTGAGGTTTATATAGACTTTCTGGAAAATCATTTGCCTGTGCAAACGTTCCTCTGCGTATACGTCAGTGCATGTGGTATTTACATGCATAATAACGCACTGAATCACGGTCAACTACACGATCAGTTTCCAGGACGATAGGTAGAGGAGGGCAAATTCCGTGGCCTGCAAGATCGCCTGATCTAACAGAAGTGGATTTTTTTCTGTGGGGGTATGTGAAAAATGAAGTATATAAATTACCTGTAACTACTTTAGAGGAAAAATAGAATTAGACTGGTTTTCCTAAACACTGATATCGTTGTTTAAATGTAATGCTAGGTCACTTTGAACAATTAATATAAATACCACTTCATAGAAATACTGTATTTCGTCAATATGATTAAACTGATTTAAGTTCAACCTCCTGATGACTATGTGGTGTCAATGAAACGATCGTCGAGTGTTACTATAGTCTGTAAAAATAAAGATTTTCTATTTCGGCTTAGCGCTTTATTACTCTGAGACATTGGGAATATACAGCCGTTTCTTTCTAACGTTTGGGTTTCAATAGAAACGTACGCGACTTAAGTGAAAGCGTAAATTACCTGCTCAATGACTTAAGACCGTTCGCGAGAGGTAAACACAATGGAATTTTAATTCTATTCCAGAAGTTATAAAACGTTTTGAACGATTTTTAATTTTAACTATGTTGCAAAGTTTTTTTTGTATGTGGATGTAGAGGTTTATTACTTAATATAATTCATTTATTTTGAAATGTGCAACAACGAAATCATTAATTGGTAATTAAAAAGGAATTGATATGCATAAACCAGTTTTTATTGTTTACTAATAGTGACATTAATTGTACATGCAGAACATAACGTACATTCTTGTAAATAAAAGAAAACAAAATTAGAACTAAGAAGCACACATTACATTAATATCTGGAAAAGTATTTGAGATACCGGAATATTGAATTCAGTACCGAACTGAGTTCGTTGAAAACGTTTGGTAACTTCTGGAATAGGATTACATTTCCATTGTCGCGAGAAAGAAACGGCTGTATATTTTCAATGTCTCAGAGTAATAAAGCGCTAACCCGAAATAGAAAATCTTTATTTTTACAGACTATAGTTAAAAAGTTTAGGTTCACCCTCCTGATGACGTGTATGTGGTCAACAAAATGATTGTCGGTCGATGAAACACAGTGTTTCGGTAAAGTGCAGGTATGTGTTCTGCTCAATCTATAATGTTTTAATATCCAGATCATAACTTTGTTACCTAAATATTATTTTGTTAGGCATTTTTTAGAATTTTGTTTCATTTATTACTCTTAGTCTCTGTTATACCTAGTTTTGTTAAACAATTTGTGGTTTTATTTGCAATAGTTTATACTTGATGTACGTCTTTTTCACCTGATAATAATAGTATTGATACAGAGCTGATTAAACTTACGGTATTTTCAACTAATACATTACAGTCATGAAAAAAATAAAAATTTGAAGTTATGCCAAAAATGTCGCTTTTATATCTAAAAATCTAAATAAACTAATAACTGTAAGGTTTAGGTATAGGGAATGCTTAAGAAAAGTAAAAGTATTTCTGAAGCACTTTTCAGAGATGATAACCGAGATAATCATAGGTGTGAGTTTTGGATCACCCTGTACAAAAAATAAAAGTTATCACAAAAGTAATAAGGTTTAACAAAACTAGACTATCACGAAATTATTTTGCCTATTAGAGATTAGCCCTCAATTGTTTATTTTAAATAACATAGGGTGACTATTTCATTACGATTTTCACATAAAAATGGCCACATCTTTAAAAGTAACCTGTAGAACCTAGTAGAAATCTTTATCATTGGAGTAGGAAAAATGAGCGTAATTGAAATTTGACATAATATACAGGGTATTCCATTAAAAAAACATAAATCTGACATGCTGTGATTATGAAATACCCTGTATACTATAAAATAGTTTTAAAAGGTGCAGCTTGTCTTTATGAATAACTTTTATTTAAAACTTTTTTTTCGCAACTCTCAAGGTAACGAACTCCAGAGTAGAAGTTGATCACGAAAACGATAACCTGACCGAAAAAGAAACTACAAATAAGACGATATCGAAAATGCAGCTCGGCGCGATAACAAAACTTAAATACCCAAACTAAATCATTTAAACGCAACGCGATGTCTACAAAATCTTCTGGTCCAAGGAAGTTATGACAATACGACGGAAACCCGTATTGACTCTTCACAAGGTCGACTCTATAGTATACTGACATAAAAAAACCGTTACCATATAAACTGTCCTTCCGTGGAACTGAATATCCACAACTGCGCTGATTTCAGTCATCCAAACAGAATTAATAAGTTTAATTGACCAGAACTCGATAACAAATTCTCACGAACGTTTTCAAAGATAATTTCAAAACTAAAATAAATTGCAAATAAGCCTGTGATAACGTTATCGCTTTTCCCACAATTTTCATACAGAAATAATATAATCATATTAATGTCATTCACACATACCTCCCGAGTGCTAAGTAGATCGTGTTACCACAGATTAAAAGGTCGGTATATTACAAAAGGTAGGTGTACAACATTTCATCAAAAATTGTCGTGTGGCAACATACCACAATTTTGTTTATAAAGGTCCGACGAACAATTGTAACTATTATTTAAGCTCTTGAGTTCACTATTGAAGTCCATAGCTGTTTTACGATTCTTAACGGTTCCGTAAAGGTTCTGTGTTTCTTGTTATTGTCGAGGTAAGATTTTCATTCCTTCATAGTTCGTAGAGTAATCGAAATTATCAAAATGACAGCCGAATTTTGATCACCGTATTAACCATGAGAAAAAGAAGACAATATATTATTTGAATACGAGCATAAAACAATTTCCCTTGAACATGATTTAAACCCACGCCTCCTGATATCTAGACACGTGCGCTACAAACTGCGCCACTATTATTCGATTTAAATCTCACAACAATCACGTAAGTGAGATAATTATAATTGCTTTAGTAGTAAACTATGAAATGTAATAATGAATTGTAGTGTACATAGTAAAATGTAATATTTTACAAAGAAAACAACAAAATTAATATAATCCATACATAAAGTAATTCAAATCAAATGGTATGCAGTCTCTCGGTGGCGCAGTTGGTAGCGCGAGTATCTAGAAACACAAGGTCGTGAATTCTAATTCCATCCTAATGGACTCTTCTTATGTTTGCATTAAAACATTACATTTTACTGGTTACAGTACAATTGACTGCAAATTCATTATTACATGTGTGTATATATACATATATATATATATATATATATATATATATATATATATATATATATATATATATATATATATATATATATATATATATATATATATATATATATAGGGTTTTTCACTTAAAGCTTCGCACGCCAATATCTCGAAAACGAATAGAAATATTTAATTTCTGTAAAAAGTAATCAATGTATGGGGTCAAGTAGATATTTTCAAAGTTTAAAAATTCGACGCCTACTAAGAGCTAAGCGTCGCGACGCGTCGAAAATAAAAATCGGTTGCATTGACTTTGAAATTATGCTCATGCGAAAGAACATGTTATTTATAAACTTTTTTGTTATTTACTCGAACTTATTTATTTTACTCATTTCTGAGTTAAACTAATAAACAAAATTATTATTGCAATTAACTGCATGATAAAACAAATTAAAAATTTTGTTCAAAATTATGTCCATCTATTTTATTTTATTTTACTTATTTCTGAGTTATGCCGGTTGATTGATAAAAAATGCGATTACGGATGATTTTTATAAGAATGCCATGAATAATCAGTTACTGGGGCAACCATTGTTATCGCAATTTTTTTAAGTGCAATTACAAGTGGCACATGTTGCTATTACTGTGTCAAAGATATTGTCACATTTTGTCATAAGAAATATTCAAATTTGTTCGCTTTAAACAAAACTAACAATAATTATATGAAAATGGTTCACTTTAGCAATGAGGAAAAAGTAGACATGTTACTGGTGTTTGGAGAATGCAGGTCCAATTGTAGAGAAGCAAAAAGATTTTACGCACAGCGTTATCTGCATAGAAGAGTTCCCGATGCAAAAACGTTTCCAAGTTTATGTAATAACTTAAGAGAATATGGCAGCTTCGTAAAACCTAAGAGAAATAGAAAAAAGACGACTACAAATGATCAAAATACTGCTGCTGTAATTCAGCAGGTTGATAATAACCCCAAGGTATGCCTATCAAAAATAAAAGAAAATACCGGTGTTTCCATAAGTTCATCGTGGAAAATTCTACATAGAAACTCTTTTCGCCCTTACAAAACTAAACTAGTGCATAAATTAGAACCAGGTGATCCCGCTAGAAGAATGGATTTCTTAGCAAGATTTGCCGATTTGTATAGCCAAGATGCAAATTTTCTCTTGAAAATTCTATGGAGCGACGAAAGTCGATTCCATAATCATGGAATCGTGGATCATTGGATTACAGAAAGAGCTAATCAGCGAATTTTTGGTATCAATGTTTGGTGCGGCATATTAAACGGATTCCTTATTGGACCTCACTTTTACGAAGGCACTTTAAATGCAGACCGCTACTTAAGATTTCTTCAAACTACACTTCCGGAACTGTTAGAAGAAGTGCCCTTTGAGACTAAAATGAATATGTGGCTACAGCAGGATGGAGCGCCTGCACATAATGCCGAAATTGTAACGAGGTATTTAGAGAGAGATATCCCAATAGATGGTTAGGTACTAATGGACCGATAAGGTGGCCGGCGAGGTCACCGGACATTACACCACCCGATTATTTTCTTTGGGGTCGCCTAAAGGACGTTGTATATGAAGAACCTATCGAAGATATGGCTGATATTATTAACGCGACACTTAGCTCTTAGTAGGCGTCGAAATTTTTAAACTTTGAAAAATATCTACTTGACCCCATACATTGACTACTTTTTACAGAAATTAAATATTTCTATTCGTTTTCGAGATATTGGCGTGCGGAGTTTTAAGTTAAAACCCTGTATAATATATATATATATATATATATATATATATATACATATATATATATATATATATATATATATATATATATATATATATATATATAAGTAGAGACAGTCGTGGCTGACTAATTAAACACTAAAGACTAAATTAGTGAGGATACAGCCAAAAGGTTTAGAAAAGAAAAAGAAGACTATTTACTTAATTTGAGAGCTTTCGGAATTCTTTATTCCTTCGTCTGTCAAAATTCTACAATGGGTATTAAATTACAAGTTATTTAAAATATAAAAATTGATAACTTACAGTATGCGAGGTTGCTATTTCAAAACTTGCAAACATTGATAATAAAAAGATTAGTTAAAAATATTGAAAGGGCACTAATATTTAATGTGACATAATTCATGATTCTCCGTTTGTGTATAAATATATGGTGTTATAACTAAATGAAAGTTAACTGCACAGAGAACTGGAGTTGTTGGAAGTGAAATGTCTTAATTTTTATTTAACTGACGTTGGTTATCTAAATAGAATATGTTTGAATAGATTATATTAAGGGTTTGAATATCAGTTCTTTTATTCACGGAATTATGTTCACAATGTGTATGAGCCATTTCTCTTGAACAAGTTAGTTTCAATTTCAAGAATTTCAACATTGTTAAAGTCACGATGGTGGCCTGTCTCATTTATGTGTTGTGAAAGGGCACATGCATCCTTACTGTCTAATATTCTATGATAGGAGATTCGCCTATACTTTAGGTTTCTAGATACCATCCCTATATATTTTAAATGACTGTTATTGCAATTAATTTTGTAAACTACATTCGTTTTATCTTTAGTTTCAACTTTATCTTTTAACTGTGAAAAGAGGTTACCAACCTTTTTTGTAGTGCTAAACGCTATTACAATATTTTCTCCTTGCTTTAGAATATCTATAATTTTGGGAGTAACTTCTCTGATGTATGGAAATGATCTATATATTTTATTGACGTTTGGATCGTTTGAGTTATTATGATTGTCAATATTATTGTCTCCTTCTGTTTGTATGTCAGGGGTAGAAAAAATTAGTTCCTTTAAAATTTTTGGTGGATAAGAGTTATTAATAAACAGGTCATATAACTATTTTAGATTATTGTTCCTTAGTGTTGGATGACAAATTTTGGTAATTCTGTTTTTTTAACATCAATACTATGTTCATTTTTATTTTCTCAGTGTGATGTGAGAAATAATTGATGTATATACCAGAACTAGATGGTTTGTTATACCAATCTAATATTATTGTATTATTTTCAGTTCTGACAAGTTTAGTATCAAGGAAGGGAACACTGTTGTTCGTTTCTTATTCTATTGTAAACTGAATATTTGAATTGTAGTTATTAAAAACAGTTAGAATTTCATTTTCGGAAGTCTGTGGTATGGCACATATGATGTCATCAACATAATTTTTAATAAAGGGTGAATTAAAGGAAAGTAAAGGGATACAATAATCTAATAGAGCATCCATGACATACTTTGCTAGGATAGGAAAAATTTTAGATCTCATTGGGGTGTCAAGTTCATTGGGGTGCCAAGTTTTTGTAAATAAAATTAATTTTTGAAAGAAAAATAATTTGTGTTAAAAACAAACATGATAACATCAATAAATGTATTTCTATTAAGTGTACAATAATTTGTTATTGTTTATCAATGTATATCAATGCTTCTTATTATTAAATCAAGAGGAATATTCGTGAATAGCGAAACTACATCTAAATTAATGATTTTATATTTATTAGGTAATTTATATTTGTTGATCAGAGTTGAAAACTGAAATAAATCAGGAATGTAGTACGTATTGTCTTGATTGTAAGCTCTAGTTAAGATATTTGTTAAAAATTGTGTTAATCTGATATTAGGAGATTCTATAGGAGATATAATAGGTCTTAATGCTAATGTGGTTTATGAATTTTTGGTAAAGTAAAATTTAGGTGATATATCTTGATAGAAAGTTAGAGGTTTTTTTTCAAATTAAGTAAAAAGAGTCTTCTTTTCCTTCCTTAAACCTTTTGGCTGCATCCCCACTAATTTAGTTTTTAGCATATATATATATATATATATATATATATATATATATATATATATATATTATATATATATATATATATATATATATATATATATGTTGTTGGACTGTATTTATGTATTTATTTAATAAGATTTGCCCCACGTTGTGGCATTATATTTTTTTATGATTAAAATTATATGATTATTATAATAATTATGCACATAAAATTATTAAAAATATTGTTTAATATATTTGCTTCGACTAGCTTATCAGGGGATAGAGTTCAAGATTAGTCTCCAGTATTAAAATTATTAAACATTTACGTTAGATTCTTTTGCAAAATAAAATCAATTATAATTTTAAAATAAAGTTGGAATTGTATAAAAATTCTTTTATTGAAACACCTTGTATATGTGCAATTACACAACATGCTGCACGCGTGCTGTTATTACCGAGTTGAGTTCGTGCGCACATTGCTTCATGGCTAAACAATGAAGAACATATAATTTCAGTAAGCACACTTTACTTTTTAATATAATATTGGATTAATATAAAATCAATGAATGGTTGTACTATTTGCAGACTGATATATAATTTACTTGAATCCTTTACATATGTACATATATGTGGTAAGTACTAATCATAAACTATTAATATAAGATTCATGAACTTACATAAATATTTATTTTCTTTCAGCCGTTCCAATTTTCTTTATTGAAGCTCTACTATCCAAATCAGATGTAATTTGAATCCCACGAAGTATGCTGATCCAGCTGTGGCGGATATACAGCATAAACGTATACAGGTATGATGCTTAAATATTTCTTAAACACTTTTCGTAAACACTTTTAATATTATTAAAAGTTTTTGTTATGAACGATTAAGTTCAAAGTTAAATATGTAATTAAAAATTATTATTAATTTTATTAAATACATAAATAAAAAGTTTACCTCGAGTAGGATTTGAACCTACGACCTGTACTTTTAATATTATTTATTATATAATTAAATGCAACTATTTGATTTCAAGTTATTGTATAATTAAATGCAATAATTTATCTGCGTACAGATTTTATTTGAACACCATGTTAACTTTGTTAAAATAATTGTATATTAAACAAAATTGTTGAAAACATGATTTAACTTCGATTGTTTAACGATAACACATCACTCGTAGAAATAATTCACGTTAACCTTACTCATTATGTATTCCAAAAATTTCAATTGTTTTGGTGAATTATTTTAGGTTATATAAAACACACGATCAATCTTGAATCTTAACCCATGTACACAACGAGTGACATGCTTTCAGCTTGAAGAATTGATAGAGACTGTTTGAAAAATATAACAAAATCATATCTTTGCCTAACAACCAATTTGATTGGAACAATTTTTCTATACAAACATAACATAATTCTGATTGGATAATCATGTTTCTGAAATTTGCAAATTATTACTTTTAAACATAAAGTTTTTATATGAGGACATATCTTAAAAACATGATTATTTTTTAAATATACACAAAATTTCCTTTCCACCGATACCCATATGCCCTATTTACTTTTAAAATACTTAATTCATTTAAATTTCAATAATTATGCAGTTTTACATATTCACTTTTACTTATATCTAACTTATCTTACACTCTACAGGAAAACTATAAACAGAAATGGATTCTACGACCAAAAAAAAACGTAAGGATACATCAGTCTCTAATAAAATTATAGTTTATTTTGAAAATTTCCGTCTCAACATTTATGTTCGTACTTGATATAACCTGGTTTCTCAACACTTGCACTTAATTTGCATTTACAATGTTATTTTGCAACACTTTCTCTTCGCACTAACATGTAAGTAATTTTCATAATAGTTGTTTAATTTCACATTTTACAGTTGTAAGTTCTATGAATCTCTACTAATTTCGTCATTTATTTTAGAATTTAACATACACTTTACTTCACCTACATTATATGATACAAATTACCTTCTTTTACTTTCAGAACAGTAGCAGATTATGCTACCAGAATAGGATTTCCTATTGAATATTATTGAAGCAAATGCGTATTCTATTTCCGAAGATGATCGGAAACTACCAGCAAGCATAATTCTCATGTACAACCATGATTAAAATGTAATACATGTGAAACTTGAATTCAATAACTGACAACATGCCGTATAATTACATATGTACTTAGTTTTATGTTAAGTTGAACTTATGCAACTTGCGGTTTACATATATGTTTAATCAATTCCTTCGCGATGACTCTATGTTTAATATACCTTTTATTCTGAGCTTATTTCTATATTACCATGATATTTATCATCTCAACACACACACGAACGCACGCACGCACGCACGCGCGCACGCACCCACTAATGAACTAAATATTAGCAAAACCACAGTTTTATTGACTAATCGCAAAATTGAAGAACTTGGGAATATCATAAGAAAACCCGGTTCCGGACATCGTAAAGTTACAACTATGGTAGCATTGAGTGAAATGGTCAATTTTCTTCGAAACAATCCCTTCAAGACAGCAATATCAACAAAAGAAGAATCAAATTTTTCAGCATCAGTTCAAACCGCTCATCGAAGAATTAAAAACACCGAACTCAGTAGTCGCTGTGCCGCAAATAAAATTTATTTAACCGAAGATAACAAACCAGTAAGATGTCAGTTTGCCCAAGAACATTTGAATCAAAATGTTTTGTGAGCAAATGTCGTCTTTTATGACGATAAAACTTTTCAATCGTATTACAATGGACGTCTACGTGTGTACAGACCAGTAGGATGCAGGTATGATCCACGATACACTCGAAAGTACACCGAAGTGGTCATGTTTCAGTGAATGTATGGGGTTGGATTAGCATTCGAGGTCCAGGCATATGCGTACTTCTCGAAGAGCGACTTAATGCCCGTGTGTATCGTCGAATCCTCGAGGACTGTATGTTGCCTTCAGCTCTGCCAGTTTTTAGGAATGATTTTACGTGTCAAGATGTAAAAACTTAATTTTTTTTAACATTTTTTAATTCTGTTAAAATTATAGTACAACTATCAAGTACATCGCGCAATAGTCGTCCAAGAATATTTAGAAGGTCAAGGAATTAACATTCTGCCCTGGCCGTCTAAAAGCCCTGACTTAAACCCAGTTGAAGGTGTTGGGGCTAAAATGGTTAATATCATGAAGGGAGGCAGTATTCGACCACAAAAGGAAGTGTAGCTGCGGCAGAAAGTTGCCGAAACATGGTTGCAGATTACTCCTGAATTTACTAGAAAATTAGTGATTCCATGCCAAAACGTTTACAAAATGTAATAGAACAAAATGGGGAAATAACGAAGTACTGAAATGTAAAATTCATTCAAAAAATTACAGTACTGAAAATATAAGCATTTAAATTTACTTAGTTTTATTTTTTATAGTACTACTACAGCAATTATAATTATCCCAATTATACACACAAAAGGTTCATTAATTCTTTTAGCATTAATTTGTTAATATAATTTCTAGGGTATCTTATCTTGTTTTACTATTTATTGTATTCTCAATAAACGTAGCGTTTTATAACATGTCAAAACTAGGGTATAATCTCGACTTCTTTATATCTTGCAAAATAAGGGCATTTTATTGAGGAAATTTCAATTATCGGTCATTGCCCACTAATCGGTACGCTACTGGTAGAATCTGTCTGGTGTATATTTAATTTTACGTGATGCACCATCTTTTATCTGGAATACAATTTTCTGAGAAATCGATATTCACAAAGTTTTGCTTATAGAGCAAACTAATTGGACCACACTATATATATATATATATATATATATATATATATATATATATATATGATTATTTAACAATTTCGGTATGTGTTTTGAATATAAAAAGAAGATGACGATTGCACTAGTGACATTTCTCAATGTCGTTTTCAATGAAAACCGTTGTAGGAGTTGAGTTGTGGTAACTTATTTAATTGTTATCTGTCAACAAATAAATTTGAATTTTTATTCAATTTGAATTAATATCCAATCTGTTAGTTGTGTTTAAAGTACCACCTTAACGTGATGTACTGCCATAGGTTACTCTAATTTGAAAGGGAATCGCAATTGAATTGATGAATATATATATATATATATATATATATATATATATATATATATATATATATATATATTGTCTAGAATCTACCCACGTTCTGTGGCTATCTTTGTTATTATAGTAGATACAGAGTCGGTTAAATTAGCAAAGTTGGGCAGAATTACATGATAATTCAAATACCGATAAGAAAATTCAACATTGTTGCCAACTTTCTAAGACATCTGAAAATAACTAAAAAACGTCCAAATTTTCAATCGGCTATATCTTTTTTAATATTCAAAATACGAAAAAGTTATAAGAGAGACTTTTGATAGCTATTTTTACGCAAAATGGGAAAATACGAATAACAATTTTTTTTAGTTTTTTTTTTAAAGCTACAACCCTAACATACATTTTTTTAAAATGGCAACTATAGGTGGTTATGGACTCATTCGATGGCTTATTTTTTTCTGATTGCAAAAATTAAAGCTTTGTATGTTTAGTATTATTAATTAACTCACACTTTTAAAAAATTGTAATTATAGTATTTACTAAACAAATGCAATGTTTTCCGTGGTGTGATGTGACAATTAAAAACAAAACTCTTCATTGATTGAGTGTCAAATAGTAGATATTAAATTATTTGTTGTAACCAATTGTAGTTCGTATTTGAATAGTGAATATTAATTTATTAATGGCTTATACTTCTGAAGAAAGAAATGATATGGTTTTTGCTATTACGCGTCTAACAGAGATGCTAATGCTGCTTGGGAATTATATCTTCAAACTCATATGGAAAGAAGACAATCTGATGTGAGATTATTTGCCAAACTCGAACCGAATTTAAAAAAATATGGGGTTTTTACTAAGCCTCAAAATTTTACAATTTTTAGGCATATCATTTTGATATAGGAAATAAATTGTATGTTGAAGATTATCAGAAAATATTACGTTTTGCTACATGGTTGATTAATTAAAGTGTGTGCGTGTGCTCGTGTACGCGCGTGTGTGTGTGTGGTGTGTGCGCACACGCACACGCACACCACACGCACACGCACACACGCACACGCACCACGCCACGCACACGCACACGCACACACACACACACACGCACACGCACACGCACACGCACACGCACACCACACGCACACGCACACGCACAGCACACGCACACGCACACGCACGCACACCACTGCACACGCACACGCACAGCACACGCACGCGTACACCCACTCGCACACGCACACGCACACGCACACGCGCACACGCACACGCACACGCACACGCACCGCACGCGCACGCGCACACGCGCACGCACACGCACACGCACACGCACACGCACACGCACACGCACACGCGCACGCACACGCACACGCACACGCACCGCACGCACACGCCACGCACGCACACGCACACGCACACGCACACGCACACGCACACGCACACGCACACGCACACGCACACGCACACGCACACGCACACGACACACACACATCACACACACACACACACACACACACACACACACACACACACACACACACACACACTTCATGGTTGATATTGACGAAATGTTGTAAAATGAGTCGATTTAGCGTTGGTGATAGAAAAGTCGATTGCATATCCCTCTATACCTACGTATTCTCATGTAGGTTGGAAGGTAAATATAGTATAGGAAGCATACGATAAAATTCATCTCATGCATAGCGCCCCAAATTCTACTCGTACCTGTAGTTCTGACAGGAACATAAAAAAGGATTGATAAATAGCCGTTCGGACGCAGTCCATATTAGATATTAGGTAATGATTTACTTATTCATTGGTTACAGCCACACTGAAGTTTTGAATGATAAACGTATATTCAAAAACTAAAGGGAGAACAATGGTGCCAAATTGCAAGGACAGAAACGTCTCAAACATGGCAAATATAGTAACCTGTGGCGATGTACAGTATGCTACTCCACCGCATACACCAGAAACGATAAACGCTAATTTGCTTATATATATATATATATATATATATATATATATATATATATATATATATATATATATATACCGGGTGTCTAGAATCTACCCACGTTCTATGGCTATCTTTCTTATTATAATAGACACAGAGTCGTTTAAATCAACAAAGTTGGGCAGAATTAAATAATAATTCAAATACCGCTAAGAAAATTGAACATTGTTTCCAACTTTCTAAGATATCTGAAAATAACTAAAAATCGTCCAAATTTTCAATCGGCTATATTTACGAAAAATGGTAAAATCCGAATAAAAAATTTTTTTAGTAGTTATTTTTCGAGCTATAACTCAAACATATTTTTTTTAAAATGGCAACTATAGGCGGCTATGGACTCATTTCAAAAATGTATAGCTTTGCGTGTTTAATATAATTAGTTAACTCAAATTTTCAAAAAAAGGGTAATTATAATATTTATTAAACAAATTAAAGTGGGCCGTGAACATTTAAACATTTAAAAACAAAATAAGCTCTTATTCTACTACTAAATTTGTGGAAACAACAAGAAATAATGTACTACATTATCAAAATAAAAAAGTTCTAAATAAATTTAACTTACAACGAAGAGTAACAGCAAATAATATAAACAGATAACACAATCATAGAAGTGCTTCAAAATGCCCACCATTATTTTGAACACACATTTGACATTGTTTTAACATTTTGTTTGGTTACTTGTTATTGGTTATTTATCAAGTTTGACATGTTTATATATATATATATATATATATATATATATATATACACAAGGTGATGCCTTGCGAGACGCATCATAGCGATTTCAATGGTAATTATTGTGTATTCAATTATTAGCTCCCCTAATTATTTTAGAGTCAAAGTGTAAATACGTTTTTTGTAGAGAAAAAGAATACTGCATCTGTAGGTACATATTATTAGTCATGATTTTCCGGTTTTCTAAACCGTAAAAATCGACAACAAGGTCTGTTATCCTTTGGAATCGTGTAAACAAACAACATGGGCATCTGCATTATTTGTCATTGTTGCTTGACATCATCTGATTTTTACAGGTAATTCTGTTTCGGCTAAAACATATCTGACGCAAGAAGAAGTAGAAATTGTAAGGTGGCTAAGCTAATAATGGGATGTAAGAGAACAAAATGCTGTGCCGGCAGATACTATCGTTATAATTTTCCGGAACCAGAATGATCAAAGAAATTGAATTGAAGGAGGATTTAATATGTATAACACGATAACAAAACATAGATACAGATTCTATATCAATGTTATTGCTTGTAGCAGTAACTTCAATTTCTTTCCATAGAGACGAAAAGACTCTGTCACTCCTCTTTTCAATACATCTGTCAAAACATATAAATTTGACAAGAATTTTATTGTTGTGATGCAATTCAAAAGCCCAACAGCTTCGACAGCATTTTTATTTGCATTCTGTGAAACTTCCTCTTCCAATAATTGAATGATAGAGGTATAATTCTTCTTCACTCCTTCACTTCTCTCAGCTTCGCTTATACTCCTCCTATCCTTCCCGATATTACACTTGCTCCATCGTATGACTGGCCTACAATTGGTATGTTGTCAAGTACAAGTTTTGTAATATTTTGTGGCGTCTCGTTTGTTAGAGCATTCAAAAAAACCAAGAAAGTGTTCTTGAATTTCCAGATTGGTATTTATGTATCTAACACATAAAGATAACTGCTCTTGTTTAAAACTTCTTGCTTCATCAACCATAATGCTAAACATTCCACAATCTCTGACATCACATACGATTTTTTTCTGTACCAAATTAGAGCAGATAGCAATTATCTCATTTTGAATATCTGAGCTACTCAAATTAAAATATTTATTATAAGACTCCGAAAAAGAAATATTATGTCGGCAAAACAATTCACAAATTTCTTTTAAGTTTCCTTTGTTTGACGAGCTGTCGCTTTCGGTGTGACCTCTTAAAGCAATGCCTTGGCAGGATAACGTCAGCACTATATAAGTCATTGTTTTAAAATATTCCTGGTTTTTCTTGATAAAATCTCGGTGAGCAGAGGATATTTGTGAAGTCACAGACCCTTGCTTTTTTGTTTGTTGAAAAGCAGAATACTTTTGTGCATTTTTCAAGTGATTCACAGTGACGCCATGTTTTTGAAGCCTTTCTTTCAATTTTCGCCAATTATTAAAACCAGATTCGGTAAAAACTATTTCAGTTTCATTCGTAGCTTTGGCTGCTTTGCTACCAAACAATCGGCAACAATAACAAAATACAGCATTACACTTTATGCTGTACTCCAACCAATCATAATCTTTGAAGTACTTGGAAGAAAATGACCTATTTTGGGTGTTGCATCTTGTTAAAGGATATTTATCCAATACAGGCTGTACAGGTTTTGTGTCTAATGTACCCAAGTCTGATGGGGTTGGTTTGAGCATTTTGAGCCTGAAGCCTTTGAAGGGTCGATTGAAAGAAGTTCTGAAATTGAAATTGCAGCATTAGAGCAGCTTTACAAGTATAACTTTCTCTACATACCTGCAGTTCCAGCTAAAACTAAATCATTTTCGTTTTGCTGTACATCCACAGGCACAGCGTCCACAATATTGTCTTTTTTCTTAAAAAACTCTAATATCTCCAAACTTCTTCATATTTAATACTGATAGGAACAAAACAATAAGCAAGAAAACATATCCTCAAAAAATGTTTGTTTGTTTGTATGTGTATGTCGGTAAGTTAACTTACTGCACAAGTTGCATAGAGTTCCGTTGGAATCAAAACTACCGACCAAACCGATAGATGGACATAGAGGCACTTGAAAAAATTCAGGTGTTCTTGTGTTAGTGACTTTAAAAAAAAAGTGTTTCCGAATTTTTTGGGGATGCGAATTCAAGATTTGAGGGTGCTTAGCACCTACAAGCCCCCCTTTAACTTCGCCTATGTATCGGGAGCTTTTGATTATAACAGCTCGACTGACAAAAAAATAAATAAGCCACCTTATGATATTTTATCGCAACAACTTTCTCGACTACTTGATTGTATGGATATAGACATTTTCATATGCGGCCGTGGGAAAAGTAATTTCAGGTTCTGACATTTTTGCACGACGAGCTAACACCAGTTTTTTTATAATACTCTTCAACGCGTTCATGTTTGTTCCAGTGACGATTTTTAACTTTTTCCGCAAGACTACCAATATCTTCCGAATTTACAAACATCTCTATCAACGTTTAAGAACATTCCTGTCATTCTATCTTATAAAAATCAAATTATTTTAGATTTTTGTTGCGGTTACTGTTAATTGTAACAATATAGATTATTACTATCACTAGTATATTCTCTAGAATAAGCAGTAACCCCTAAAAATTTAAGCTAATCTGCTAGTAAACATGAAAACAATTTTGTTATAAAAATAATTATTTATACGTACACAATAAAGACTAATTGTTTTTGTCTATTTCATTTTATATGGCCATGGCAAAATGGTTACCGAGAAACGAGAAACCGCCACGACTAAATGTCTTTACCGAGGCAACTGACTAATGCGATATTGACTATAACTTTTTGAGGCTCAGAAACCATTTAATTAACAACGAAGTAATAATTTAATCATAATTATTACAGTACGTATACAAGTATTATTAATACAATAAATAATTGTTTCAAAACACTTCCTGACAAATTTACGGTTTCTGGGGAATCATACAAGCATAAACAGTGTTTTTATTCTAGATCTAGGTTCTTGAAGGTGTTTTGCCAAAAAAATGTCCTTCGTATAAATGTAGGATCTCAAAACATCTTTACTCTGATACGAGGTGATTTATTTTATTGTACTTGTCACAGTTTTTGAACATATCGTGGTGTCAAAGTACTTTTGTTTGGTATATTACAAAAAAATTTAAATTTTCGTGTTTTATCATAATCGATATATGAAATTAATAAATATTTATGAATACCAAACAAGAATTTAAGCACACTAGACCGGATATGGCGACAAAGGTCGGCGGAAACAAGGTTATAAGTTAAACGTATGCTGGTGTCATCACACTTATAATTTACCAACTACGATACAAATATGCTTGGTGATTATATCTGCGTCATGTGAAATTATTTAAATGAAATAATAGATATGTGTGATTTTTATGTTTTTACAATTAAAAAATAGGAAAATTAATAAATTTTTATATGTTGCGATTAAATTTAATGGAATAGCTGGTTTGATTACAAATCTTTTTAACACATTATCAAATAGAACGCATCGAACCAGCTAACTTGTTATGCTAATCTCTTTCCCAGTTGTCTGTATAAAATCTACAGCGGCATATACACTTGACTATTTTCGTTTCCGCATTCTAACTTTGTAAAACAGGAAACTTCATTTCAATTTTATTACAATAAACTAAAAATTACTAATGTTCTTTACTGTATGTTAAAAGAAATTAATATTTATCAATTCGACGATGTAGTGGCAGAAACACGCATTTACGAGAAATGTCATTACAAAATACTTCAAAAGTTAAATAAATAATGAATATTGTGTCAAACTTGTCACCAACCCAAGTTTTACCACAATATACAATGTTACCCTTTCTTAAATAAAATAATACCATATAAAAAATAACAAAATATTGCGCATTTTTCGAGTATTTTTCGTTTGTATTTTTATATTATTAGTTTCCCGCTACCAGCGGGTATTCTACAACTGCGTAATAGCAATGACGTATTGGCTTACCATATTTGCGATAATCCCGGTAATTTTTATTTTCTTTTAGAATTTAGCCATTCAATTACCCGTATTTGATTTAATCTCGGTAGAAATAAAGATTCAGCAATACGAATATACGTATCTAGAGATTATTAGTTTAATTCCGGTGCTTTACTAATTCTTTAATTCTTTGCTGGAGATTGTGCTGTGTATACGATCGTTACATACAATATAAACAATAAATATCTGGTGTGGAAGACCCACACGACCTTCCAACCTACAAATTGGAAATTAAAAGAAATGCAATAATTCCAATAACATTTTTTTAGGATAATTATGCAACCTCTTTTATAAGAAGTACATTACGAAAATAGGCAACATTGTAAAAACAAAGACAATTATCTACATTTTTTTTAACTTAAAAAATTAAAAGAAAAGAAATAATTTTTTTAGGATAACTATGCAACCTCTTTTTTATACGTTCATAACGAAAACAAGCAACATTGTAAGAACAAAAACAGTAATCAAGGTGTTAATTAGGTTAGTCGGCCTATTTCCACAGTTTTATTCGCTTTTTAACGCGACGTTTCTAAAGCGGACTCTGCTTTCGTCATCAGGCTGTCCTGAGAAGGACTGTTTTTCGTACTTGAGTCGGATTTTTCTCACGCACTTGACTACTCTCATATTCGAACTTGGTACCTTTGAGTTGCAAGTATGACAACTTTACCGCTGATCCACTGTATAATCCAACATATATTTTTTAGAACTTATAGAATTATCGTTCTCAGACAGTTTTATATAACGTATGTGTTTGAAATTACACTTTATGAATGAGTTATAAACATTTATCTGTGATATATTTGAATTTTTTGGGGAAAAAAACGAAAAAATCTATCTTACCGCTTTTCATCAATATGTTGGCCTTTCGATTTGATGATGGCCCCACAAATTCTGGGCATTCTCTCCACCAATTTCTGGAGCCTTTCTGGTCGCAATTGTTGGCAAGCCTGCTGAAGACATTCCCACAAGTGAGATTCGCTGATTGGACGCAGTTTTCTTACCTCTCTGTCCAGCTCATCCCACAACAGCTCGATGGGATTTTCATCCGGTGATTGTGGAGGTCATTCCATGTGTTTAAGAGTGTATGCAGCTTCTTTTAATCTTAAATAGTTCGTGCAGGAAAATTTTTTATTTATGTTTCGGGTCGTTATCATGCTAAAACACAAACCCTTCCTCTATCAAATCGATGACAGATGAATAGCGGTTCGTTGAAGTATCCGATGATAGTCTTCTTTCCGCATTTTCCCGTCGATTTTCACCAAGCCGCCGACATCATCGTAGCAGAAACCGCCATACCACCACACTGTCACCACCAAACTTAACTGTTGACTTTACACATTGAAATGCATGCCGTTCATCAGATTTTCTGAGGTAGTACGTTCGCCGTTTGCTGCCAAAAATTTTGCCCATTTGAGTCGTTTACGACCGTTGTATCGGATAGTGGCTTCGGTAGCGTTTGGTTGATCTCGGCTCTAATATCTGGCACTGTTTTGAGTCTGGACCGCTTAAACACTTGTATATGTCTATCATCACTTTCTGTCGCCTTTCTGGGCCGGCCTGAGGGTTTCCTGTTGGAAAAAGATTCGATTTCAGTGAATCTCTCCAATGTTGTACGGACTCTTTTCTGTGAAACTACCATTATTTGAACAATTTTTCGCTGCGAATGGCAGGTGTTATTCAAAATTACTAACAGAGCACGTTATTCTTTCGATATTTGATTTGCTTTTGCTATTTTCAAGATTTAGACATAATTTTGAAGCAGTAATATTGATAAAGATCTTGTGTAATGTCCAATTGTATTTGAAGTGTCAAATTCTCAAACGTAAAGGTTATTTTTCTGAGAATCAACGGTAGATGAGGTTTGAAGCTATTGGCGCACATTTTAAAGTGCCGATAAATCGACTAAAAATCGATTCTAGTTTAAAAAAATAGTTAAAGTGATCATTTTTAATATTGGAAATCTTTCAATATTGAAAATATTTATATATTTTGATACAATAACTAGTTGAGAAGTAAAAGAGAATGCTTAAAACTCATGAATAGAATGTTGTTCTATACAAATACGTTATTCAAAACTGTCTGAGAACGATAATTAAAGCGATAAATACAAAAAAGTGCGTCCAGACTTGTGCAGGGCAGTTTATATATATATATATATATATATATATATATATATATATATATATAAAACTTTTTCGTGGTTACGCTGTAGTTTATTGTGCATGTTGCACCGTAACCGATTGCGTTGGTGGGGTATTTCGCTTAAGCTTGTATCGTCGGTTTATTCCCAATTTCTCCTCCCCTATAACCCCTTTGACTTCCCCCACTAAAATATACTCTTTTTGTTTGGTCTTTCGATTGTAATAGCGCTTTTCTCTCCCTTACAGAACATTTGGTCTCCAGTCCGATACTTTCTTGCCCTGATTTTTCGTCTCCTTTTACCATTCAAACTGATGAGTTCGATCTTAGTGTTGGTGCTGTGTTCACCATATATTAGTCGATCACTAACTAAAACCAAACGACACTATTCTACTACCGAGAATGAGTACCTGGTGGTTTCATATGTTAGTTGGGTTAGCCGGCCTATTGCCACAGTTCTGTTAGCTTTTTAACGCGACGTTTCGGAAGCGGACTCTGCTACTATCATCAAGCTGTCCTGAGAAGGACTGTTACACTTAAAATACAAAATTAGTAACTCGAGGTGACCCCGACTTCTAACAACTTTTCAGAAAGCTTAAATGTCCATAAACAAGCTAGCACTACAGGAGACCTACCTAACCTCCCTCGGCCCCATGAAAATGCGGCAGAGCATGTAGAGAGAGAGAGAGAGAGAGAGAGAGAACAGCAGACCACTCAAAGTGAAAACTCAAGACCATAAGGACAACATCTAGAACGAAGACGTGAAGAGCTTAAGCGCAATATACCGGCGCAATTGATTACGGCTGAACATGCGCAATAAACTACTGCGCAACCACAGTTTAAAATATATATATATATATATATATATATATATATATATATATATGCTGCCCTACAAAAGGGAATCCTTGTAAATGAAAGGGTACAACAAATACAATTTTTTGAGAATATAAAATATAGGGGGGTGCATTTAAAAAATTTTATAAAATCGTAATTCTCTATTTGGCTCACCATACATTCGTCGATGGTTTTTGTTATAGTTAGTTTTAATACTAGAACATATAGTTTACCCTACTATGTAAAATAAATGATTATTCAGTTATTACTTCTCCATATATATAGCGATTTCGATATAAAAGTGGTCATAACTCTTTATACACTCTGTATTGTCATGTACAACCTCATATTGTAAGAACAGGGATTATAAGAGGAATATAAAAATGGGGAAATATACAGTGTGTCCCATTAAAAAAATTGTATGTTTGTGTTACCACGTAGTTATGAATCACCCTGTAAAAATCGACATATTTTCCAAATAACGAGTATATCATTACCTACAATTTTTGAAAATAACTTTTGTTGATCATATCATAACGGAGTAATCGACCAGTCCTGCACTAGATACTCACCCTGTATGTACGTGTAGGTTGGAAGGTAAAAATAGATTCTTGAATACACGGGCCTGTCTTCAAAACGTCATTTAATGACCAGTTTGTTGAAGTTTAGCAGAAGCATCGATAACGATGCGTAATTTTGTTGTACTGGAAGTGCTAATACAATGGTTTAGTGAGTAACAATGAGAGTTATTATGCACAATCAGTAGAATGGATGACATGAGTTAAAGATTTGTGTATTGGCCTATTAACTCACAATGTTTCTGTTTCAAGGAAGGTTCTTTCTGTGAATTGATTAAAACCCTTGAATCGCGAGGTTTAATGAATCTCCTAATTTGTAGTAAATTAAACGAAATGGCAAACTAGCAGTACACTGATCAGAAGAATCACGTTAAAGGTTTTTTTGAAAATGCCTTTCAACCAACATTTTTTCTTTAGAGTAAATGGTTTTGTCCTTACGAAATCCCTCTAATAACCAGAATTGCTAGATTTCAATTCAAGATGTAATAGAATGTAATGTTTCATTTTTGTTAAGAGTTATTTGCAGATCTCATGCTACCCACCCCAATTGCGAGTTCTGTAAAACAGAATTGACTCTTAGTTTAATTTGATCGCAAAGAAAAAGATCGTAAAAACGCCACCTCCTAAAAGTAAATCTACTTCAGAAGACTGATTAGATCTAGGATCAGACAAAACTATGCGCGAAAGAATACTCAAACTGAAATTAAAACTAAATTGGGAAATGTCAGTTATCTTCTCAAGAACTAAGAAATGAAGATGGCGTGCATAATTAGAGGTTATTAATTTTAATTTAGCTTTTACTATTTGAAAATTGTTTGGTTAGAATTAAAACCTACGGTATGCTAAGTATATTGGGTATCAGGCTTTAACCTTTTGCAATAGTGCTGTTGATAAAATAACTACACGTTTGATATTGCAATGTACATTGCAACTAAATTTTTATGTTGTATATACTTGAAGTTGAAGGTTGTGCACAATCCGAAGTAGATAAGTGCTGAGAATATTGAGAATCGTTACATGTTGTTAACTTACTTGTTGTTATTGAATTATTGTTTGTTTTTAAATTGATCTTTCTGAATTAAAGGTACCACTTTGATCTTGTTTAGTTAGAAGCAATAAAAAATTATGTTTATCCCACAAGTACCAGATAGGAAGTATGTAAGATTATGATTGCATATAAGGGTAAAAGTGGCACGAGAAAAACTTTTGTGTTTTATTCCTACCAAAATGCAGTATTAAGTAAATCCTAAGCTTCAATTATTGCAAACTTAATCTGATGCAAGCAAATAATGTGAGTGAGGGTAGCATTATTGTCAGTAAAGCAAGCAATTTGTTAAATATCATACTCTTAAAGAGTTTATATGTTAATTACTGAGACTAATTAAATATAAGGTACCTTCGGACAATACATTACTTATTACTTACAAAAGTAATACAAAGTATGTAAAAATGATTGGAAAAACAAACAAAGAATATGTCACCCTCAATAGACTTTTTTATCATTTATTAGAGAACGTTGTCAGATTTTCGAATCAGTTGCAAATCATTGAGAAACATTTCGAACAATTATTAAATCAAATACTAATGTGACAACAGTATCATTTTCAGGTGTTTGCTCCCAGGCGTGCGCGCTTGTGTGCGTGCACGTGCGCGTGTCGTATGCGTGTGCGGCGTGAGCGTGTGCGTGTGCGTGTGCGTTTGCGTGTTCGTGTGCGTGTGCATGTGCGTGTGCGTGTGCGTGTACGTGTAGGTGTGCGTGTGCGTGTGTGCGTACTTGTCCGTGCCCGAGTCCGTGCCCAAGTCCGTGCCCGAGTCCGTGTCCATGTCCGTGTCCGTGTCCGTGTCCTTGTCCGTGTCCGTGTCCGTGTCCGTGTGGGTGTCCGTGTCCGTGTCCGTGTCCGTGTCGGTGTCGGTATCCGTGTCCGTGTCCGTGTCCGTGCTCGTGTCCGTGTCCGTGTCCGTGTCCGTGTCCGTGTCCGTGTCCGTGTCCGTGTCCGTGTCCGTGTCCGTGTCCGTGTCCGTGTCCGTGTCCGTGTCCGTGTCCGTGTCCGTGCCCGTGTCGGTGTCCGTGTCCGTGTCCGTGTCTGTGTCCGTGTCCGTGTTCGTGTCCGTGTCCGTGTGGGTGAGGGTATGTGTGTGTGTGTGTGTGTGTGTGTGTGTGTGTGTGTGTGTGTGTGTGTGTGTGTGTGTGTGTGTGTCAGTTGTGTGTGTGTGTGTGTGTGTGTGTGTGTGTGTGTGTGTGTGTGTGTGTGTGTGTGTGTGTGTGTGTGTGTGTGTGTGCGTGTGTCAGTGTCAGTATCAGTGTCCCTTCCCGTGCACATGTTGGTGACGGCATTCGTATTCTCCACACATGTTATCTATATTTCTATAGAAGCATGCGACTTTGGAATATTTTTTCAAGTTAGTGTCTAGATTTCTATTGGCTTCTATCTGACATAAAAGTTAAACGTCCATCTGACATAAAATTATAACTGTTGTTTTCACAATGCTGCTGTTTTCATTTTACGGGTTTTGGGCGCCAGATACTTCGCGAAAGGTGGTGATTTAATCTACTTTTACAAAAATCTTCATTTCTCAAATATCATTTACGGAGAGAATCAATAAATTACGTAAATGAAAAGTATGTAATAATTGTTTACGTATAGGTCATAATCCTAGACACTGCATGTTAGGTACTTGCTGATATTGTGGGAAAAACGTAATAGTTTATTCCATCAAACTAAACAAGATTAGACTGTTACCTTTAATTCAAAAAGGGCAGTTTAATGACCAACAATCATTCAATAACAACAAATAAGTTCTGCTCTTACCTACTTCGAATTAAAATGATAATTCTTATGATATTTAATGTATATTAAGTTTAAAATCAAATCTGTTAATTTAAAATTTACCTAATTAGATGCTGCATAACAAAAACAAATAATTGCTTTAACATCAAACTATCTTACTATGTATAGGAGCAGCAGCAGGCGTAGGGTTGGTCAATAATTCTGCTGTTCATTAACAATTTAATTATGCGTTTATTAATTATTATTAACTTTATTTAATGTTATTTTATCTAAAAAATCTGACACAATGTGTAGTGTTATATTGCGAAGAGCAGACCCAAGCAGCCACAAACATTTTAATTGACAGGTTTATTACTGATCGCTTATCATCTCCAAAGCCAGAATGTTTTGCACATTGCAAAATTAAGATATGCATAACAGTTTTTGATTCACTCATAGTATCAAAGCTTAATAGAATTTTTTTTTATTCTAAAAAAGCATTCCTTTTCCCGAAGTACCTAGGCAAAAAAATTTTGGGCAAACGGAATCGTCCCAGCTTAAAGGAATCATGTAAAAGGGATCATATGAAAAAAAAACTAAAAAAGTACGCTATACGTTTGCAAATATTTATTGCAGAAAAAAACAAACTTCCAACGATAGAGGAGTGAAAATATATATTTTTATTAGTGAAAATATGTATTTCATTTCTTCGATAAAATAACCGAATGTTGACCAATGATCGCAAAAATAGCTCCAGTTATGGACCAAACACTAACATAATATTCACGCCATTCCCTTGGGAGGTAGGCAAAACAATCCCTGTGTCTTATTTATTTTTCATTCTGAACCTTTCTCCATCCTTTCCTATCCTTGTATCGCTCCTTAGCTTCCGCAAGATTCATACATTGTCTCTGGAATGCCCTTTTATTTTTAAAACTTTCTTTCCTTCTTTTATTATACATTCTACTGTATTCATCCACGTTTTACGCTGCCTACCAGGCCCGGCCTTACCTCTAACTTCATTCATATATATTTTCTTCGTTAACGTTGCGTTGTACATTCTTTCGATGTGGCCAAACCAACGTAATGTACTACTTTTTGACATACCCGTATCTCACTTCCATACAGTACTGACGGGACAAGCACGCCATTATAGACCACTCGTTTCGCAGTTACGCTTATGATTTGGTTTCTCATTATCGTCCATACTCCAGAGATAACATTATTACTAAATTATTATGAAATTGTAATATGTTTAAAACTGGATGTTAGTAAATATAATACTATGGTAGGTTTCTTGGGGATAACAAGTTTTTAACTTAATCCCCATATAGCTACATTCTATATTACACGCATTAAATCATTAGTGGTTTAGTTTTTATTTGGTTAGTAATGTTACGTTTATTGAAATATATACTGAAGTATATAATGAATTATGTAAATATGTTAATTCAATAAATGGTTTTTGATTTGATTTGATTGATATACTTCCAATCACTTTCCTTCCAGCATTGACCCATCGTCCAATCTCGCCATCGATTGTACCATCTTTAGTGAACATTCTACCCAGATATATTAACTCGTTCACTTGTTCCTCAATTTCATCAAAGAACAAGGAACAAATATTACATTCTATCTATTCCGAATTAGGTCTGAAATTGTAAAATTATCGCGACATAAAATACGCACACCTGAAACTTAATTTGAGTTAATTTTTTCGATACGTGATTTTAGTACCATTATCGCTAAAATAGTATATTTTCTGCTTATATTATGTTTAAATGCTTGCTTTTCAACTTGAGAAACTTTAAGGCTTCTAGTTTCTTCTTTTACTGGAGTTGATGTTAATACTTCCGATTTTTTCGTTTTTTGAGGACATTTCGTGCATTTTGGAATAAACATGAATATCAATTATATTTATCTGTTTACTGTTGGGTGTTATTTCATTATCGAGATGGCTTGATTTCGCAGTGCAAGACACTGGCACTGACGTCATTAGCTTTAAAATTGAAGTGGGAAGCAACTGGCAATGACTTTATTAACGTTAAAAGTACATGTGGAAAGTAAACCGGCATAGGCTCAATGTTTCTTTTAAGTCTGTATTAGTTAATACATTATTTAACCAAGTAGATGGCAAGCCTAAATCTGGAACACTTGAAGCAACGGAAACTGGTTTAACATTCTCTGCTGTAGTAAATTCTTTATTACTATCTCACATTTCATCAGTGACTGTAGCTAACAAAAACATCCATGTTACAGTTACTGATCCCTATTTTGTTAAATCCCTTTATGACGTTGTTCAGTAGAGCTACTTTAAGGTGCAGTGGAGTGAATATCTGATCTATTTAAAAAAATTACACATGTTGTCCAGGTTGCGTGTTTTGCCATTTATCAATTTCGACTTGATCATACTTACCGAATGGACTATACACAGTAAGCTCCACAGCTGCAATTTATGAGTTGTATGAGGTTTCCTGGTACCTGTGTGTGGTATGACTAACAAACATTTATGGTCTTTAGTTGCTCTCACACTTGCGGAAAAATTCCATCCATTTCAAAATTGTATCACTACTAATCCACCCATAATCAATCACCGGATCTAATGTTCACGGAGGTTTGTCATTTATATAACGGTGATTTCTTTTCTTCCTCGTAAATATTAATTAATGAAAGAGGAAGAAATTTTCCGCAGCAGAGCAGCAAAAAGGGTTGTAATCAGAATCTTTCTGATGAAGAAACGCCTACTTGTTTCTTGAAACCGATATTATTCTTGGAGGATTCTTCGCGTTAAGTCATTTCGGCACAATACGGTATATGCAGTGCAATTTGATGCGATGCGATGCAATGTGATGCGATTAAAAAATAGTTAAATAGGATTCATTACAATCCATTCAATCAATACTATGGAGGTTCCAGAACGCAATTAATGCCGAATTATACTTAATACAACACAATATAATGCAATTTCATTTGAAAAGGTTGTAATACATTAATTATACGATACGAAACGATTACGATAGGATTTATCGATACGATAAGGACCTACGGTATGTGTTATACAAACTACATTTTCCGAACGTCTAAAAAATTATTTATAAAAGTTTATCTAACGTTTCGCATTACTTAATATTTAATTATGGGTTGAAAAGTGATACAATTACAATAATATATTTGCTTACTTTAGTATTAGTTATTATAAATATATTGGATATAATAAATTTTGGCCGATAAGCCTTTTATTAAATACCATACAGATAATATTTTAAGACATTTTGCGATCCATTTAATATCTAATGCGTTGGTATATGATTATAATTTTATATCAAATTTATAATAGAAATAGTAAATTATAATACTATGAAAATACGAATTTTAGATATACTTTATTATAAATGTAATAACTAATAATCAATTAAATATTCTTCTGGATTACATTTTAAAGCAACCTACCTAAATACCTTTACATTGAAGAAGATTTTAATACGTGTTAATAAAAATTATTCTAAAAGAATAAATTTATAATATGCGAATTAGACATAATAATACAAATTGCATAATTTAAGTTTTCCGAAATAATTTAGTAGAAAATTAAAAATAAAATAAATAATATTTGTGCCAGTCTAAATCGTAAACAGTTCTAGTGCTATATATGTCTTTCAAATCATAAAGCGGTAACTTTCACAGCCCCCGCTGATTAGAAGTACATCATTTGAAGAATCAGGGCGAGAGAACTGTCACATACCATAACATACCCGTTGCGCCAAATTTAACAAACGTTAGTCTTGCTTCGTTGCAGTAAAAGTGAAAACAGAACAAGCATTTTGTCACTTTTTACTCATATAATTAGAATTTCGCTTTAATTTTAATTGAAATAATTTACAAGCCCTTAGATAACAATGTATAACTTATATATTCGTTTTCACTTTTTTTTAATGTGTATATAATGATTATACTTTGATGAGGTTTATTCCAAAAAAAAAGCGAGAGTGTATGGATTCACTTATAAGTAGATGAGTGTAGGAGTTTCTTTCACTTTTTATATTAATTATTAAATTTAGAATAAGAATTGCAATATGAGACCTTTTAAACAAAATTCTCCTACACAAAAGATGAAATTGGAGGTACACAGATTTGTGTAGGTGTTAAATCTCAATTAATCCATACTATGTAAAAAATACATTGACACTCCTTTTTTTGAAATATCGTTTAATGATGTCCCAGAATTTTTACGAGTACATATTTATGATTTTCGTTGCGTAATTCAAAATAAAATAGGTACTGATTAATTTATAGAACAGATTTCCTCAATATTTAAGGAAATGATTTAACTGCATAATTTTTTAAAACTACCTTAGTCATATTTCACACCACCTTCGTAGATGTAACAATATTTTCATGACTTTTGTAATTATAAAAACTTTTCGTTAACGAATCTTATTGATTCTTAAGCAACAATATCATACACCCTTTTTAAATGTAATAAATAACTACAACCTTTACAACACTGTTTAATCACTGCATGTGTTCAACTACGTGTTCTAGGAGTTGCTTTAATAGCAAATTAATCTGTGATAAACCTGTAGAAAATTTATCTGGAATCACGCTGGACTATGTGCTATTACCAGCTAAACAGTTAACAGTAATATACACCACGGAAAGGTGCTCACTAACTCAGTAGTATTGGTTATTTACTTAAGGTACTACCACAGGTAAATGTCCAAAATAATCTAAAATGTACACACTATTTAACATGAAATCGTGGTACTATAGACTGCACGCACTTGAGATGGTTAACTCAAATTAAATCGCTTTAAAACGAAAATACTTAATCGTGTTGCTTTATCCCTTTAAAACGGCCAAAACTATTTTTTAAAATACATCATCATAACAGATATAAGCTTTTCGCTATCAATCAAAAAAACATTAGAAAAAGTCGAGCTACACCTAATACGATGCGTACTAGTACTCTCCCACTAAGATTTATAAATATATAGAATTAATAACAGCTGCAGTTGATCAATCCCCCGCTTGGAAGAGAATAAAAACAAAAAATTTGTTTAATACAGTTTAATAGCTCAAGCAACCATAAGTTAGCTGCCTAGAGAACATACAATACAAATACATTTAGGAAAATTAGTCTTATAAGTAATGAAAACAAAGTCTATTTTTAAGCAAACATCATAGTAATATTGGCATCGCTAACTAGCACATATGTAGTTTGTCCAACCAGATTGCTCAGATACAATTTCTAGCTGTTCATTTCAAATACTTCAATTTTATTTGTTTAATATGGTTAAACGAAATATTAATATCTATGTATTTCTCTCCGTGATCTAAAGGCAAGTAGGCTTACCTTCCGCACGGAAAACTCCGGATAAAACCTAGATTTTGGCTTACAATGCAAAACAGCAGAATGCAATACAAAACAATAGAACACAGTACAGTTCAGGTTCATTACGGTGGACACGGCACAATACGGTACGCTGCAGTGCGATTTGATGCGATGCGATGCAATGTGATGCGAAGCGATATGATACAATAGGATACCATACATCACATTACAATACAATACAGTACAATGCAATACAGTACAATACAATAGAATGCAATATTATACAATACAACACAATATAATGCAATAAAATACAATACAATACAATACAATTCAATA
>JARFJB010002243.1:1047500-1185000 GCA_036346205.1 Vesta saturnalis
GCTAGTGCATTACAGTACTTTCTTGTAAAATATATGGGGTAATTTTATCAGTGGAATATGCAGCTGTTTTAGAAATATTTAATAAAATCCAAAGACTGGCCCTAATAAACCCCCTCTCTGCGCGACATCCAGACGTCATTGTCGATCTTAACGAAACTTGGCCAAAAGTTGTAAAATGAGCTAAGTTAATTTAGCAATAGTGAAAAAAAGTCGATTGCATAACGTTCCATACAAACATATGTATATGTAGGTTGAAACTTAAACATGAATATCTCTCTTATCTTTCAAGTTAAATATGGACTGTTTCAAATCACTTTAAAGCAAATTTCGCTCCCTATCAAATAAGGTGAGAATATTTCTATGTTATACCAGCAATACGTGGAGCGTTTTCAATTTACGGTGAAACCAGAAGTAATGTTTTCATCAGGATAATATCATTACATTAGCGCAAATGAACAAAGTTTATTTCCAAAATCCCAAATTTGTAACCAAAATAGTTAGGAAGTTATAACAATATCAATATTAAATATTTGAAAATTCATATCTCCTATACTAATAGCTTTAGAAGAAGCAGGTTAGTTGCATTCATAAGAGTGGCTGGTTGCCTAGAACATAAAAAAACAAAATATGCTTGGAGAGAATTTTGAATAAATCAATTGTTTAAGTTTGATTCCTTAAATGTAGGCAAATTTTTATCATAATTTATTACGTAAACAAATCTGTAAGGAACCTTTATTTAACTACGCATATCTATTTCCAATTCTATTATATCTTGAACGGTATCGGAAATATATATTTCGACAAAAAAAAATGTATATGTGACTGTAACTGGGGCCACATTCAATTTTGAAAGTTTTAAAAAATTGAAAAAATTGCATTTCATGCGAGTTATTGATGACCTGAATTTCAACCTTCTATGTTAAAATTTTAAAATTTGCCCCCAAAATAACACTTATTTTCACCCCCTGTACACCTATTGCGTCTAAAAGCTTGTTTTGTCGACATAATTGTCGGGTAGGTCTCCATTCCAAATTTCATCAAAATCGTCCGTATAGTTTTGGCTGGCGAGTGACCACAGACACAGAGACAGAAATTTTGAAACATTTTTTGATATTGTCTTTTTAGGGTTCATGGAGTCATAAAACATCAAAATAACGCAACTTATTTTTTTAGATTTTCTTCGACCGCAGGGCTGCCCTTAGGCAGATCTTTTAATTATGACGTCATCCGATTAAATTCCATCTCACTTTCACCCACTTTCCATCTCACTATACGTAAAAAAAATTATGAAAGAATTCCTTTCGCGGTCCATCTCTTCTACTGATGTTAGTTTCACGACGGCTTAATAATATTCAATCTTTTGAGATTAAAATTAAATAAGATTCAATAGTAGACTTTCAAATACATAAATTTAATATTTTATAAATTTATTTCCCACTTTACGAAAGATAAATGTTGTTGTTATTGAAACGTACAGAGTGTGTATACTTTATAATAAATACACGATTTAAAAACTTTAAAGGTAAGTATGTGTAAGTTTAAATCGTGAAAGTAGGTATAGATTTTAACAATCTCGCTGATTTTACATAATCGATGGCAAGTATAATGCAAATAAGATTGTTTTAATTCACTTTATTTTGGAAGTAAGTGAGTTATAAGTGGTTTAAAAAACTCAAGGTTTACTACATTTATTTAAAAAAATTGAATTTGCATAATTCAGTGCTTAATCTTATTTTATGTAAAAAGACCGAGTGTATGTCTCGGGGTTTTCGACTATTATCAGAGTGATAGTCTCAATGGCAATAATTCCTCTACAGAGTTTTGAATTCATTAGGTTTAACATAAATTACAATAAATTGAATAATAACAAACCAAACAGCATAATGTATTCAAACCAGGGCACTCGAAATTCAGTTGATTTGCAGTGTTTTAAAGTTCTGAATCCATGATATGGCTCTCAAAGCATAAAGACTTTTTCCCGTTAGTATAACCCAATCAATCATTACCATACCAATGAAAATTATTAATTTATATTTGCATTACAAATTTATGTACGTATATATTTTTTTAAAAGCTGTGTCGTCAATTTCTTAACATAGTGTGTAATGCTCAAGAATACTAATATCTGCAGGTTTCAAAGTTCATAAATTGAATTTTGTTCAACTAGTAACAAAAAATGAGCTTTATCGAAACATAACAGTAGCTTAGTGATTGTTTTATGTTATAAAAGTTTGAAAAAAATCCTTTTTAGGTTGTTAAGCAATTTAAATGTGGATGCATTACTTCTCCTGGTAATAATACCAAACTAATGTGAGAAATTAAGCAATACCACACCACAGTATCTGCATCGCAATTAACTGAAAAACAGTACGAGGATGCAATCTTTACATTGTACTATGCTACCATTTATGGACACTTGCAACAAGCAATATTAAAATAGATGAATTTTTATAGACCATTTCCCACATTCACATTTTCCATAACTTTCAATATCGACCAATCATGTTTTGATTCTAGTGACACAATACTCTAATCACAAATACCGGCAAAAAATCGACAATAACCTTGGTTTTGTCACTTTCAAATCCTTCTCTAATTTTAAATTCTAACTAAATACAGAATATACAATGATGGGTGGTATAACTAACATACATTGCAAATCAAATTTAACTATAACATTAGTGTAATGCATAATTAATTGCGTTTACTAGCAACAGATAAGCGCATTAATGATCCTATAATTAGATGTATTGCATTCACATCAAAATTCTTATGTAGATACCAATTTATTTCATTACCTATAAATATGTACTTAAAATTATCATTTATTAAAGAATCAGTTATCTAAAACTGTTTTAGAACCTCTGTACAGCAATTCAATGAACCGCACTAATCCTAAAACGGGAATCCTAGTTGAAATATATATATATATATATATATATATATATATATATATATATATATATATATATATATATATATATATATATATATATATATATATATATATATATATATATATATATATATATATTACAGTGGACTGGTAATCCGACAAACGGTTTGCAGGGCAGTGTCGGATTAGCGAATTTGTCGGATTATAGAGTACTGCCTTAGACCCCTATAGTCCGCATTTTTACGAAAGAGTACCTTGTAATCCGACAGATCCAATGATAAGATTCTACATGTTATATATATATATATATATATATATATATATATATATATATATATGTATGTACTCTGAAGTAAAAATCATACTTCATTATGTATGTCAAATTTAGTAAATTAAACAACACAATAGAGAGACGTTTTATTATAAAATTAACGTTAGTAATGCTATATAACTCACAAAAAATAAGCAATAACTTTACATTAGGAAATACAAATTGTGTACAAACAAATGTACATACTAAAATATGTAATCAAAAATTATGAGTCAATCGATTTAACACGCATGAAAATATTCATCAATTTTTTTTTGTTTAACGTTGTTGAAACGCGAGATTAAAGCTTTGTCCCTCAGTCTTCTTAAAAGTAGAAGTTCGTTGTAGGATGCACCATTTGCTTCAGCCCATTGCAAACCCAGCTCAAAGGCGTTAATCGCGTCTTCTGCTGTCACTTGTGGAGTAGTTGCAATTACTTCGTCGTCATCTTCCTCATTTATTGTTTTATAACTAGAAATCTCTTTTATAATCTCTTCGTCAGACATTTAATGAAAAATATTTTCCTCTTTATCCGTTCCACGGCACCAGGTTTCCAAATCATTTGGACTTATCTGTGTTCCAGCAGCAATTTGCTCTATTACTTCCGAAGGTACACTGATTTGTGGATCGTTGGTAGGAGTGGTGACTATATCTGGCCATAACTTTTTCCAAGACGATGTAATAGTTGATGAAGGTAATGCATTCCACGATTGACAAAGAGCAAAAACCAAGTCCTTCATATTAAATTCTTTTAATGTTTTTTCTATTGGCTGGTCTTTTGATACGGCTTTCAGAAGTAGGTTTCTCTTATAATCTTGCTTTACAAACTGAATGATATGCTGATCCATGGGTTGAATCAGTGCAGTGCAGTTTGGTGGAAGAAACATCGCAGTGATGCATTTATCCTCAGTTGTCAGTTCTTCTTCAGACGGATGACCAGGAGCGTTATCAAGAAGAAATAACGCTTTTTGAGGAAAATTATGTTCTTTTAGCCATTTTCTAACTTCTGGTACGAAGCATTCATCAAACCACTTTTTGAAAAGATCTCTTGTCATCCACTCACTTTTTTGTCCATAATAGTGTACAGGTAAATCAATGTTTTTGAATGCACGTGGTTTATTAGATTTTCCAACGACCACCATGTTTAACGTGTGTGTACCCGCAGTGTTAGCACATGGTAGTATGGTTACACGTTCTTTACTTACTTTTCGTCCAGGTACGGATTTTTCGTTATAGGAAACAAAAGTTTTGTTAGGCAACACACGCCAAAAAAGCCCTGATTCGTCTGCATTATACACCTGTGACGGGATAAGATTTAAATCTTTCACCCTTTGCAAAAATCTTAATTTAAATGGCTCTATGCAGGTGGCATCATTAGAAAGTTTCTCTCCTGTAATAGTCATTAAACGTATGCCATGACGACTTTTGAAACGTTCTAGCCATCCCTTGCTAGCCACAAAATCATCTTTTTTCATTATTTCCTTATAAAAATATTTAGCTTTCATGGCCAACATGGGTCCCGAAATGGGCGTATGCCTATTTCTTTCCTGAAGAAACCACATGTATAAGGCTTCTTCCACTACTGGTTGTTCAGATTTCTTGAGTGTCTGTCTCTTGCCTGGCCCACAGTCCGTAGTTGACACGAACTGTTTAATCTTCTCGTGTTTTTTTTAATGTCATAAATTGTAGATCGGCCTACGCCGTATTCACTTGCTAAACTATTAAAGGATTCGTTACGATTTAGGCGGTCTAAAATATCACATTTTTCTTTAATTGTCAGTGTTTTGTGCTTTCGCTTCTGAGCTTGTGACGACATTACTAGGTACGAATACGTAATACACAATGAATAAACACTAAACAATGAACACACGCTAGACCGCACCGCTATCTTCATCACATGTAGTCAAATTCAAACTAAGCAATCAGAATCAAAACAATACTCTACGCGTCGAGCACAATCGTGGTGGTGCGTACAAGTTATAACTTGTTCAAACATGCATTAACATCCGACCATGTCAGATTACAGGGGGTGCCGGATAAGCCAGGGGCCGGATTATCGGGGTCCACTGTATATATATATATATATATATATATATATATATATATATATATATATATATATAGAAATTGGTTTAGTGAACGAACAGAAGTTCAATTTAATAATCATTAATTGTCTTGTATTTAAAATTAACTTAAATATATATATATATATATATATATATATATATATATATATATATATACAGGGTGAGTCAGTTTTTTGTAGACAAACTTTAACAGGAGATAGAACACATGTGTCTAAAAAGAAAAGTTTCTATAAATGTCAAATAACTCAGAAGCAATGCGACGTAGACCCATAGTATGGTTATTAAAGTGACCTTTAAATTCAACAAGGAATTCAAAAATGTAATAATATAAAGGTTGTTCTATTTAAAATAACGAAGTTGGCATGAGTTTCCGGTATAACCGGAAGCCCGCCATTTCTGAAAATAATTTTAAAACGTGTAGTTTATGACTGTGGGCAACTTTTATATAAGACATTTTTTCGTATTTGTAATAGTAAGGGAGTTATGGAGCAATCCTGCTTAATTATATATATATATATATATATATATATATATATATATATATATATATATATATATATATATATATATGTGTGTGTGTGTGTGTGTGTGTGTGTGTGTGTGTGTGTGTTTCAATTTTTTTAAACGTTAAGGTGTAAACGCCAAGTATTGTATTAAATCAATTTTAATTCGAATCGTATATTTCGCTTTCGTTTCAAAACTTCTTCAGGGTGTGGCAACTGTCTGTATTTGGTGGATAATGGCTCGGATGTTGAAAATAAATAAAAATTGTTTACATAAACGTTGTTCATAGTCAAGGTTTCTATCACGCAAAATACTTTTGAGTATACAAAGTGTTTTGTTCAGGCCAGGCGCAACCAAACTTTTTTATTTTGCTGAAACACCCTGTATATTATTGCATATTCTGATTCTTCGTTTCATTTTAGATCAACTTTATGTATCACATGTAAAGTCTGAAATGGACTGTTTCTGAGTAATTCGACTTTTTTTGTAAAAATGGACGTCTGTTGCAGTCTTTAAACAATCGAGTATCTCAGAAAATGTGTAATTTTAGAGAGGTGCGGTTTGAACTATCAGATTATGCATGAATTGGCCAAACTTTTCCATCTGTGAAAAATGGTACCGAAATAGAGAGCGCCGAATTCTAAAATTTTCAAACATACGTAACTTCGTTTTTTTAAGTAGGACCCTAACATTTTTTATACATCTTTTTAATTCGTTTTTATATTTTCTATTAAACATCCATTACATTCGCTATACCTAACTTTAACCGTTTTATTGTTATTTTAAGTTTTAACATTATTTTAGCAATTTTTCCTCTATACCACATGGTATACGTTTAAACAACAGAAAAACACATGAAAGTAACTGTCAGTTTTCAATACGTTATTAAGGTTTTCTTTTGGCATATCTCTTTGTGACCAAAATTTTTTTGAAAATCCACAGAAGAAATGATTTTTATTCTTAGCGAATGCCAAAAAAATTGTTTATTGGCATCAAGAATTTATAAAGAAAGATTCCCTGATAGAAAGCACACACAAGAAAAAAGTGGACATTAGAAATATTTGTTTCAATAGGAAATGTAAAATACACAGCTCGTAACCGAGATAAAGCAGTGACAAATGAAGAAAATGAATATAGTGTGTTGGCTACAGTTATAGAAGACCCACAAGTATTTGGGAATTTCTTCTAGATCAGTCTGTCGAATGATAAAGAAGAACCATCAGGAACTACTACCAACCGATTATGAGGCACGTGCAAATTTATGTCAGGTGCTGATGAATAAACTTCGAACGTAATCCCAATTTTACAACTTCGTTTTATGGACGTTTCATAATAATGGGTTAGTTAATGGACATAATAATTATCATTATCATTTCCGATGCAAATCCGCACATTGTTATTTGTTATGGAATGTCATAGACAAAATAAGTGGTCTATTAATGTTTAGGTTGGAATAATTGGTACTCAGATTATTGGCCCACATTTCTTTAATGGCACTCTGGTTGGTCAAATTTTTCACAATTTCCTGAATACCACGTTAAATGAGTTGTTAGAAGATGTACCTTTAATAATAAGACAAAACATGTGGCTGCAACTGGATGGCGCACCTGCACACTTCAGTATCATTGCGAGACAATTATTAGACGACAGATTCCATGAGCGATGGATAGGAAGAGGGGGATCGATTGCTTGGTCGCCAAGATCTCCAGATTTAAATTCCTTAGATTTTTTTCTATGGGGATATGTGAAAAATCTGGTGGTATCAGGAACCACCAACTACTTCCGACAACGTGAAACTGCGCATAACATAGGCTTTTAGACAGATTATGCCAGAAATGTTAGCGCTTGTACAAATTTTTTTTCGCTAGCCAATTCGCTTATGTTTGCAAAACGAAGGCGCCCACATCGAACAGATACTTTTAACCTTTCATTAGTATAATTTTGTATATTTTCTTAAAACCTTAATCCTAGTTTTGAAAATTTTTCAGAGAATAAATATTGTTCCTTTATTTTTCATTTGTTTAAACGCCTACCGCGTCGTACACAGCAAAAATTGTTAAAATAATATTAAAACTTAAAATAACAATAAAACGGTTAAAGTTAGGTATAGGGAATGTAATGAATGTTTGGCAGACAATTTAAAAACGAATTAAAAAGTGTATAAAAAATATTAGGGTTCTATTTAAAAAAAACGGAGTTACGTATGTTTTAAAATTTTAAAATTGATATAAAACGTGATATGAAAAAACTTTAAAATCAGATTCTTCAAGATAACTATTAGCAATCGTGAAGAAACGTATAAGAAGAACCAGGAAATTCCTACAAGAGTCTAGTTTGGTACACGGGGAGGTCAAAAAAATAAAATAAGGCACTATACACATAGGCACATCTTCATAGTGTCGAACAGCAAGGTAGTCTTAAAAGCTCTATTGAGCCATAAGGCGTACTCACAACTGACCTGGGCATGCTACGACGAACTCAACGACCTGGGGGGACATAAGAACGTCACCATATAATAGGTTCCAGGCCATTGGTGAATCGAAGGAAATGACGAAAGGGACCAACTCCTAGACAAGGAGCACTGAAACCGTTCTACGTATAAGCACCTGCTCTAAGAGTAACACGCAATGCTGTCCGCAGATACATCAAAGAATGGATGTCGGAACAGCATAAGAATTACTGGATTAAAAGACCAGGATTAACTCACAGCAAGGCCTTCATAGATAGTCCTTGCTAAAAGAAAGCTTCAGAACTACTTTGGTTAAGTAGACTGAATCTTACTTCTCTGACGGGAGCGTTAACAGGAGAACTGTGAAAGTACACCTTAAGAGACTAGGAAAACTAACAGGATACCTCACCTGCAGATCCTGCACTGAAGAATCTGCAACCATTATGCACATTCTGTGCAACTGCAATGCGCGGTCTAAGGAAAGATAGCATCTTTAGGTGACCTTAAATGTTCTTTAATCTTTCTTGTACTTTATAAACAGTAACAATACCATTACCATGAGTAATTAAGGGTTTTTCAATTCTATCCATAACGTTAGTCAGAAAAGGGACAAAAGTAGTACTAATGTTATGGGCTAGTTTTTCTTTACGTATACGTCTAACAAGGTCACCCTGTGCGTAAATTTTAAGGATCATAGGCAGATAGTTTGTTTTGTTCTTTTTTTTTTTAATTCAGGAAGCTTTCGTTTAGTCACTTATTTTACGTATTGAGGATAGCTGGTTGTCATTGCAAATTAACACTTAGCATGCTAATTTTGGGAAGGTCAAATTTTTCTTTCAGTTTCATTGCTTTAATAAATTGAAGTTTTCAAATTAGATTACTGGTTATTTTAAGTATTATTAAATATAGCTTGTTGGATTAAAATCAGACGGATATCAGGAACCGTTAGTGATTTCATTCCGTTCTTCAATCTTTTATCGTAATTTTAGAGAATAAATTTTCGTGTCAGTAGTAGACCGACACCATCCTCTTCACTTTTTTTACGTCACAAGCCACGCACCCTTCCACTTTTTTTATATGGCCACGTGGGAGACATTTTCCACCCTTATGGTTTCTTTTCGGAGGCCTCTTTTCACCCTTATTTTTTACACACCCACGTGTGAGACCGTATTTTAAACCCCTGCTGAAATTTTTACCCCTAATTATTTTTTACACACCCACGTGTAGGACGTGTTTTTTCAACCCTAATTGTTTTTACTCGCTCACGTGTGAGACCGTATTTTCTACCCTATGGGTCAACCCTAATTAGAGCCTTTTTTGCACATGCTCACGTGAGGGGCTGGGGTTAGTCCTGCTGCTGGGGGGCTGGACCTGGAGCTGGTCTTAGGGTTATTTTGATGGTCATCTAATTAAGGTCCTTTTGGCTATATTAAGAGCAGTGCCCCTGGAGGTTAGGCAAATGCACACGCATACAATGTTGGAAATTGCATAATTAATAAGATATTATTATTAAAATTATCGATCCTATTGCTTTAAAATGGTCATATGCTATTGTATGATCCATTACCTATACAAGAAAACGTTGTATTTCTAATAAGGAGGTTCTCGTAAAACACGTGTAGGGTTCCGCAACTTCTTCTCGGGCCTTCGCCCCCAGGCCGGAGATGGTATGGGGACCTAACCTTATAAGACAAGTGTAGAGCTTAACCCCCTATCGTGGTCCCCTTGATGCAATTGTATGTGGTTCTAACTTAATTTTACAGCTGTAGGCCTTCGCCCCGTCATACAAAATTGTATTCTAATAAGGAGGTTCTTGTAAGACAGGACTTGTATCAGGGTCTGCGCGCTGGCCCCTTTGAATAAAAATTGATTTTAGTGCGTAGTGGCGTATAGACCAATTAAAAATTTGTATAATAGAAGTTGATAATGCACACCTCTCTTGCTCTATCTTGTTTCTCTCTCACCCTCTCTCTTTCGGCTCTTTCTCACACACAAACAAATCAATTAATTAATCAATCCAAAACCAATCACTCTCGATCACCAGATCAACCTCAATCAATCAACCGAAATTATGTCTTACAGTTTGCGGAAACCAGATTACAGTTCAAACTGAATACATTAAAGTCTAATTAAATATGACGTGAAATAATAAACAATTTCTACCCTAATGCAATGATGCTGTATGTATAGGCAGATTCTCTAAACAGTCACCACCTATATATTCGGAACATTATATCTGATTTATTTGCATGTTCAATTACATACACACAAAATTGTTTCATCGTAGCGTGTTCATTAACAGTTGTAAAAAGCCAGATTATTTTTTTATTAGAGTTTTTAAATTTTTATTACCATGATTGTTATTAAAATTATCACATCTTTATTAGTGAACATTTTGATATAAAAAGGGATGCCTAAAACTTACTATTGCATTTTCAATTTTGATAAAACATAATCTCGTTTTGAGGAAACGACCTTCAAAACAATCAATCAAACCAGATACATAAGAATGCTTTAATTATATCCATTTAAATAAATTCAAGATGTATCTGAAAATGACTTCTATCAAAAAAAGGTTGTGTCTTTTTAAACAGCCTTAGATTTTTATAAAACAAGACCGAACGTCCTAGTCGTTATTGAAAATGCTCAACCATCTATGTACAGTATACATTGCAATAACAAATATAATTCAGCTCATTACTTTAAAATAAATGTGTAATTAAGAGCTGGTTGGTATACATCAGAATGTTATTTGTTAACATGCAATTTAAACACCCCTTGAATACGCGGTCTTGTTCGCTTATATGTTTTATTTACAGACCTCTTGAGATTTTTATGTCAAGGGCCCGCGACAAGGGGAAAGACCCGAGCGCAAGTTCCTAGGAACTGTATGTTGTTTTGAAAATATAAAGCTACGTGGAACTATGATCAATCTCTATTACAGAAAAAAAGTCTGTTAGCACATACACCACTAGATGGCGCCACAAACAAGCTCAAACTTCCAGCCAACCGGACACGATAGACGTGAGAGACGAAAGGGACAAGAGAAACGATGGGGGTGGGAGAGACGAAAGCCACGTTTAAGTTCCAACGCTTTTGTTTTTGTATTAAATCCAATAAGATTGATAGAAACTAGCCTCGTAAATATACAAATTATAAACAAACCCGAAAGTCCATTCCGAAAACAAGATTAGTAATAAAAAATTGAAAGAAAACTTAGCGTTTAAAAAATATATTTAAACAATACATCATTTATTTATTTAATTTAATTACATTCTTATCAGTCTTCTCCTTTTTACGACTGTAATTCGTCACTATCGTCATGGTCTTGAGATTCGTCCTTTCCCTTTATCTCATCAGTCTTCTTCTTCAGTGAATCATCATTACCATCATGAGTGTGAGATACATTCACCTCATCCACTTCATTGTTTTCATCATCAGCTTGAACCGTTATATTGTAGTAGTTTACTAACAAATCCCTGAAATCTCTAATGTCCTCTGATGTTGGTTCATAAACAGGAGAATACATTATAATAATAATGCTTACTCGCTGGAGACTATATACACAGGTAAAATTTTGCGATGCAATGTTTTCATATAGGTACGAATCGCATTAACCGTACTATAGTTAGTGCGACCCAACTCCTCGACACCCGAAGATGACCGATCCTATCCGAACATTGTTGAGTACTTACACCCATTCCTCCAATATAATTTAAATAAAATCAAATAAACAAGTTTTACAACACTTTTATTTTTTACACACAAAATAGGTAACATTTTTATACACAAATTACAATTCTCTCTTTATGTCTAATAGGCGTATGCTTTAGTACATCCAATTTAACTTTATAATTTAAATCTATACTTTGTTCTTCCAATTCTCTTTCTAGTCAATAATTAGATATACATAACGTATCCAGATCGTCAAAATGTAATACGTTATGTAATTTATTTCTCGTGGTTGTCGGATTAATACCTATTATAACTAATTCTGTCCCCTCGGATAATCGCTCCAATTTCCTATAGTCTCTAGACTTTATAATACGTTTAATTTTTACATAGAAGCTTCGTTAATTTATCTATGTATTGTTGAAGGAAATTTACATTTTTCGTATTTTCTAAAGTTTTTTACAGGCCCCACATCTATCACAGCAAGAGAATTCCATTAAATGTGGTATTTCCATTAGTTTAAACGTCTCCTCTTTTCTCTCTCGTGCGTTTCTTGTCTCTCTCGCCTCTCTCTCTCTCTCTCTCTCTCTCTCTCTCTCTCTCTCTCTCTCTGTCGCCTTTCTCGTTTCTCACACTTCTCCTGTGTTTCTCTCTTGTTTTTTCCTCTCCCTCTCGTCTCTCTCTCGTTTCTCTCTCTGTCGCTTCTCTCGTTCCGTCGCTTCTCTCTCTCTCTCCCGTCTTTCTCGTTTCTCACACTTCTCCTGTCTCTCTCTCGTTTTTCTCCTCTCGCTCTCGTCGTTTCCCTCTAGTTTCTCTCTCGCTTCTCTCGTTCCGTCGCTTCTCTATCCCTCTCTCTCTCCCTCTCTCTCTCTCTCTCTCTCTCTCTATCTATCTATCTCTTGCCTTTCTCGTTTCTCTCTTCCGTCGCGCGCCAGGAGAAGTGTGACGTAAAAAAAATGGTGGGGATAGTGTCGGCCTACTACTCGTGCCGATTAAATTAATCGTAATTTGAGAGTTAATTATTCTGTGTATATAAATGTTCTCGGCATTTTAAATTTAGTGAATTCTGTTAAATAATTTTGAGATCGCATCATAGAAAATTGTATTAAGTATAAAATTATTCAGTTTGGATAATACATCTTTTGTGAGTTTAAACTGTAAGCCGTCAAACTGTCGTCTTCTTTTCGATAAAAATTGTTGAGTTTGAATTTTATGTACATTAGTTTAAGGGTTAGTATAGTAGAAGTTTCGTTATATTACGCATACCACCTTACACGAGGCACCTTTGGGAACACATTTTAGATGGTGAAACAATTCTTCCGATTTAGTTCTTCTGGCGCGATTTAAAATGATAAGTAATCTTTTTTGTTATTAGCTATTGAAGGTTTAAGTAAGGTGAAAACAGTTATAAGGGAAGATGGCGAATTCTGGATAAGGTAGTGATTAGTTCTGTTAGAGATGCCGTAGAGAGTAGAACTCACCTTTTTTGTTTGCGCTAATCGCAATATATGCGAAAAGGTGTAGTTATAGGGTTGGAACAAGTTATTACATACTGGGGTTGTATCAAATTACCGTGGAGTAAGTGATCTCCGTTTCCATTAAATGGGATATGTTGGTTCACCACATCCCCGAGTTATTTTCTGTTGTGTATCGTTTGTCTATAGTGACAAGTTTTTGTGTTTTCTTAAGTGCTGAGCCCTGTTCTGTGGACCTGTTGTGACGCATTTTTTTTTGTGCGGATTAATTTAAATAGTTCCTGTTGAAGAGATAGTTTCCCGTATATCGTACTGCTCAAACAAAATACAAACTTGTTGTTAATAATGCCGCTTTAATTAAGTGTAGATTCAATTAACTAATGTTAAGGAACGCTTTGTAAATAACGCAATACTCACAATATGGTTAAACATTTGTGCGTTAACGATAAATCAGATGAAGAATTAGTCATTTGTGTGCTTTCGGTTGAAGTAACTGTCGAAAATTTAGTTCAAGTAAATATGAATCGGGTTTTGTCGTTGGTAAAATTTTATATGGAGAGCGTTACCGCAGCAAGTCAGCTATCGTATTCAATACCAGGTGGACCTGTTGGTGCTACGTAAGGTAAACCTTTATTTTTTTATTTTGTTGGTAACAATAATAAAGTGAGTGTTTTTTTGTGTTTATGTGGAGAATGCATTCGCTTTCTTTCTTGTGAATTATTGTAGAAAGGCCTTTCGAGCAATTTTAGAAACAAGCGTATTCATTCACACGATTTATTTGTTAAGATATTGAATTTATTTATATATGTAATGTTGGGCACTGAGAGTGTATTTCATGCGATTATGTCAAAATGTATGTTATCGATATCTTTACTATTTTCGTTGTATTGAAAAAAATGGCCTTGCAAGCGCTGACCGAACTTGATCATTTCTTTAGATTTCTTGTTTTGGAATTGCAAAATTTAACGTGCTTTTAATGTAACTGTACAGAAATTTAATATACAAATACCCCAATCTATGACCTTTGTTAATGTTTATATCTGTTCTATTAAGAGATTGGAAACTATTGCAACTTCATCCTCTGGCCTGCGATTTGCCGACGTAAATTAATAAATTAAAAGGTAGATATTTTTAAGATTTGTAGTAATTGAATTATTTTATGAGAAGTATCGAGTTAAATATTTTTTTTTATTCCTATACACGTAACACCCGAATAACGAAAGTCTCTATTTTATATGTAAATTCTCCATTACGTAATACGGTTACGTAATGAAAATTAGAACTGTTACGTAATATATATATATATATATATATATATATATATATATATATATACTTTGAGAATGAAATTAAATAAAATGTTCTTATTAACATTTCGCCCCATGTTTGTGGTGCCATAAATTATTTTGAGATGTAATTTTATAATAATAAATATAAGATTGGACTCACGTTTCGTCAACATAAAATTATGATATGTAATACTAATTTAACACCACACTTGAATTAAATGAAATAATGAGATTAATGATATTAGTAAACCGTAATGTATTTTACTACAACTTCAGCACGTTGTGCCATCATCAATGTAATATGATAATTCTTGTTAATTTTATTAAAATAATTTGCCTCGACTAGCATCTCCAGGGGACAGGGTTCAATATAAAAAGAAAAACATTGAACATTTATGTAAGGTTCTTTTGTACAGTAAATTCAACCGTGATTTTAATTAAATCTGGAATTTTAAATTTTACTTTTATTCAAACACCTCATTCATACACTCACGTTAGTGTTGCTTTCTTACAGCTGGTCCAATTTCCAACTCAGAAATAATTCGAATTCCAATACTATTGATCGATCGGTGGAAGATCTATACAGCATCAGCAAGTTGTGGATATGGTGCATCAATATTTGCTCCATCGGTGGAAGGTCTATACAGCACCAATATACATGGATATACTGTATAAATATCTGCTTTGCCACTTTCCTATAAGCACTTTAATTTATTTATTATATTCATAAACATAATAATTTACTTTCAGGTTTTTATATTCGTAAATACCACAACTTTTATCAGCATTCAAATTATTATTACTTGCACTTTTCAATTTTAATTCAATTCGAATATTAATACTAAGGCAATTTGATTAAAATAAATTTTAATTGTAACTAAATAATTCAAATACGCCGGTTTATATTCACTTATACAACAATACACACCACCCGGAATAATAATTACGTTAACCTTATTTTTATTACAAATTTTAATTGTGATTTGTTTAATAATATAAAATTTTTAAAGGTATACGAACCACATGAACGATGTTAAATTTTCAATCATGTGCACATCGAGTGACATGGAAAGCTACACGATAAGATATAAAAATTTCTGCCACTTCCTTATATAGCTTCTGAAAAACAACCCATCACCTTAGCAAACATTTCTAATACAAGTATAACACTGCTTAATTTTCATTGGTTAATCATTTTTCAGATATTCACAAATTATTATTTTTACTAATAACTTTCTTAAAAATATATAATTTTTGAATTCTATGCAAAATTTCCTATCCATAGGCATCTCACATGACATATTTCCTTTAAAAGTTCTTAATCTATCTAAATTATAACAAATATGCAAATTTTTATACACATATTTACTTATAACTAACTTATTCTAATTCTTACAGGAAAACTACAAACAGAAATGGATTCCTTGACCCAAATTACATATGAATTCACCAGTTTCAAAGACTTTTATGGTTCATGTTAATAAATTCTATCTCAAGCACTGCGTTAAAAATCATCGTAACCTAGTTTATCAACTTTTAAGCTTAAATCACATCTATAATGTTAATTTAAACTGAAACACTTCCTAATCACACTGTTAAGTAAGTTTATAACATAATCTTTGTTCAGTTTTACTTTTAAACTTAATAAGCTCTATGAATCTTGTAAAATTTGTTCGGATTTCACAACTTTAACATGTCCTTTTCACTTCTTACGTTGATTGATACAATTTAATTTCTTTTTGTTTTAGAATGGAAGCATATTATGCTACTAGACTAGAATATTATCATACAAATGGAATACATGTATTTTATAAAAGGAAATATATATCTTTACTACTCCGTAGCTGCTCGGAAACTATTATAATGAAGAATACTACTGTTCAGCTATGATAACACTTTTATAGTTATAAGATTTGGTTTAATTAGCTAACGACATATCCTATATTCACATTTGTACTTAGTTTTATATGAATTCGCACTTATGCATTTTGCGCTTTACATATATGCTTATTCAAATTCACCGTAATTAATTCATGTTTAATGTCTCTTTTAATCCGAGCCTTATATCTCTCATCTATGATGCTCAGGTTAATTAATATCATCTCAACATATATTACGTAACAGTTAAAGGAAAATTATTAATTTGGTAACCCTGAAGTAGTTTTGGTATAAATTTTAATGTCAAAAATTTATTACATATAACTGTATGGTAATGATTAACATTTTGTAAAATGGATACACTTCTTGATGTAGTTTTGAAGTATAGAGCACATATACACTAGATTGGTTGTGGCCACAGCACTTAATTAGGAGCTTAAGCCCATTTATTCTATTAATCTAGATCCAGCTCAACTTCTTGTTTTTTTTTAATTTGAATTTAAGTAAACATGTATTGATGTTATTTAAAGAAATTCACCGTATAAGAACATATTGTCACTCCACTAAATTATAATTTTCATTTTAGAGAAGTGAAGGACGTAACGAAATAACATCGGAAATACAGTTTATCGATGATGCAGAAATTATTGATAGATTCTACATTTAGTAGATGAATAATTTTAGTGAATTAATGATAGTTTGTACAATTTGCCAATTGTGTATACCTACATAAAACGGAAACTTATATTTCAGATTAAATATTACATTTGATAATCAGCTTTCTGTTGTAGTTGAAGGCATGTTTATTTAGTACATAAAGAATAAGTTACTAGATAATAACTATTGATATGATTTAATCTAGCAATATGTTACATCAAACTTTATGCTATACATCTATAAGTTTAATAATATAATATAGCTTATGAGTTATGACTTTAGTTATTTTGAAAACAATTTAAATAAGTATCTAACTACTTTTGGTGCATTAATTATCTACAATGTTATTTATTATACATTGTTTCTGTAACTTTCTGTTATATTGAAATACAACTAACTTTAAATATGTTAATAATTTCATAAATGAGGTAGTTATGATATTCACAGTATTATAGAAGGCATATTAAACATATTTTTAATTGTAATGTAATGTTGTGTAACATTACTTCCATCTACATTCTAATCGATGCAAGTGGTAAGCAGCTGACTTAAACAGCACAGTCCTAAAACCTAGCAGAGGGTTGAATTGACAATTCGGTGTAAAGCCTCCAATGCCACTGCAATTTAGTACATAGAATATATTGAGAGCAGTGTGTCAACTTTAAAACCCATATATGTATCTTAGTCATTTACTTCAGTGTTAAAAACATAGTCCCTTATTGTAGAATTTTTCAATAAATCTCAAGTTTTAAATACAGAAATATATCAACACCACCATTAAATTATAGTTTGTAGCACCTACAAGTTTTTTCTTACCTTAGAGCAATAACTTCTGTTAATAAAATAAAACTTCATTCCATCGTTAACCATACAAAAAGTGAGGTTAATTTGTTTAATTTCAAGGTAACTAATAAAACCAGTGGCGTCAACTAATTCTGTTTATTTCATTTCGAATTTTTCGAACTCTTAACGTGGTAATTGAAATAAACTATACAATCCTGTAATACATTTATACTATAATTTATTTTTATAGGATCTTTCATTACAAAATTAGATACGTGTATAAAACGTTCAAAAGTCAAAAGAATCTTAATGAGTGGTAGTTACGTATTACTCATACGTAACTGTTCTTATACTCTATAGGAGTAGAAGAAGCATAGTACACAATTCGGGTGGTAATGCCTATTACATACGAGTATGTTATTACGATCACGACCGAACGAACCGAGCGAGTGTTTACACACCCTAACGTAAAATTATGTAGTGAGCCGGTCGTTCGCCGAACTGCTGGTTGCTTTTGCATACAAGTGTTTTGCGAATAGTCGCCCTTTTGTTTGGAGTTACTTTTTATAGGAATCAACATACCGATTGTAGACATCTTCGCTGACGCCTGATTTGCCAAAAGGCAAGCAGTTTATTATTTGTTTGAAAATGAGCTGTATTTTTCTCGAATTTAGGTATTACATCCCGATATCGACGTTTAATAAATTTTAACTTAGAATTTCATTCGAATTTAGGTGAACTTCGCGTAAATATTTTTGGCATAGAATTTGTAGTAGTCGAGTAGTTTATTTTTGAGTGACCGTTTTGGTTTCTTGTCAATCTAAGATCTGTTCACGACGTTTTTCCCGCTATAAATATATTTGACAGGTGGTACCTTTTTGACAAATTTTACCCGATTTTGACGTTTTTGGAGTTGTGACGAGTGCCCTTTTACAACTTTAAGTAAAAACCCCTCCCACACTACTGAGCTATGCCGTGGTACAGATTGCCTTTACGAGGATGTTCTAGTGAGTATTTAACCTGTAGCAAAGTTCACTTACATATTGTCTTTAATGGAATAACGATTAGCTTGTAGTAATCTTTTATATACACCTTATATACTAAACTTAACTACACCATTTTTTTTAAAATGATGGTTTGATAGTGTGTGAAGTGACCTGTCGGTGAATGTTGACCTTTGATAAACCTTAAAGGAAAGAGACAAAATGATTTTTAGAAACTAATGTGGCTAAATATGATAAAATTCGATAAGTTCCCTATTTCGCGGTAAACTGAATGCTTACATGCATACCATTTATAGAATCTAAAAATTAATTTGCTTTTATATTCAAAGATTTGGTGCTTTTTCTTAAAATAGCAAAATATAATCAACACATCTATACCAAACCAATGCTTTTTAATGTGTGATTTAAGAACGAATGTTTCAAACCTTTCCATGCAACAATTAGGTACTACTGGACTACGAAGACTTCTCATAGCTGTACCATCAAGTTGTTCATTAAATTATACATATATATATATATATATATATATATATATATATATATATATATATATATTTTAAGAGCGAAACGACATCAAAACTGGCAAGTCATCGTATTTAAAGAGTGCATATTGTTGCAATGAAATGGGCAGAATTTTTAACATAATGAATAGTTTTATTTATATTAAGCTGTAATAAAAATTACTTCACAAGGTAATGTGTAGCAGAACCAATTGCACTGACAATGGGCCTTAAAGAAACATTAGTTTATGAATCTTTGGTAAACCATATAATTTTGGTGGAAGAGTTTCAGGGTTTTGACTTATATATATATATATATATATATATATATATATATATATATATATATATATATATATATATATATATATATATATATATATATATAAATTAGTTTTCAAAAGGAACTATTTAAAAGGTTGAGATTCGTTTTATACGGTAATTAATGAAATTCAAAGTTAACCGATAATCAATTATATCCCCTCTTTTGTAAATTAAAACCGTTGAAAGGTTCTCTACATTAGAGCCCCTCCGTCAACCGCCGCCCACGACAAACCAATATGGACCCTGACGTCAGACTAGTATCCGTGACTGTCCACGGCATGATTTCACAACGGAGTTTATTTCTAGACTTGAGCCTCCGGGCTGCCTTTGACCGTGACCTAACGACCAGTCCTAAACTCTCGGTATTCATTTTCAACATTACTTCGTGGAATTCCATATTTAATAAAATACATGTTTCAAAAAACATTTTGTAAACGGTGGAACAACATCAAAACTGACCACTCAAATTATCGTCTTTAAAATTACATTGCAATGAAATGGGTAGAATATTTAATATAATGAGGAATTTTATCTGTGTTAAGGCTGTAATAAAAACTTTGCTTCGCAAGGTCATATGTCGGAGAACCAAATGCATGAAGATGAGGTTTATGAATCTTTGGTGGAATGGTTTCAGAGTTAGTTAATTTGTTTGGTGTGTCTTTGGTAATAGAAGATATATTAATTAATTTTCAAAAGGAACCTTTTAGAAAGTTTAGTTTTTTTTTACATAAGGTATTTAATGAAGTTCATAATTAATTAATAATCAATATTAAATTAAAACCCTTAAAAGACTTTCTACGTCAGAGCCCCACTGTTCACCGTCGCCCACGATAAACCAATGGACGACGTACCAGTATCCATGATCACCCACGACATAACGGTCAATGAACGACCCGACTTACCTTCGCCCACTCCGGACCTGCACGTAAGTTATGAAATCACCACCTACACAATCATTGGACGAAAGCGAAACGGCAGTGACGTTTTCTTCGGCTATGGGACAAAGAGGCGTGTTAGTCTATTTTACCGTCCATCTGAGAGCGTACTTAATCGGTTCCATGGGTCACTTGCCCCTCCCACTAGGGATCCCAATTACAAACATATTTACATGCCATCTTAGGCGAACTAAACGGGTAAAAGATTGTTGTGCTTGAAACCAACGCAGATCCAGATTATGGTCATTGTTTTCTAGCATATACCTCCAGTTATAAGATTGCGTTATAAAAATGAGTACTGAATCTATTCACTTAACGTAGCTCTCCTGTTAGTGCTTATTTCTATTACGAAGTACTGATCTTGAATCCAGCTTTATCGAAACCGCTGTCCAGTAGTAAATATGAAATACGTAAAGTAATTTCTTCTGCTTGAAACTCCTGAAGGTTGAGAGCTTGCCAGTCCCATTAAGACAAATTCTAGCGCTTATCTCTTGTGTGAGTATCCGCCGCCTTCTAAAGCTACTGTTAACCTGAACAGCACCGTCGTTGATCATACTAGTAAAAATAACAAAGAGCTTGTTCTCAACACATTCCCGTTATCCCCTCAGATTAATTCTGATCAATTTGTAAATACAGAAAGTCCTAGTAATTTACAATCTAAACGTAAATCATTTTCTTGATAAAAGACCCTCCCTTTAAACACTTAAACTATTCCAGAAATGTTATTCGTCTTAAAGAAATTTCTATCCGTACTCCAGCAACTAAGTTTCACTTTTGAAAGAGAGCTATAGTTAAACCAACCTTCTAATCAACCAATGTTGATATCATCAATTAACATTTTGTAATTCATCAGTCTCGTTGTAAATGCACCTAGTACGTAATTTCCTAATTATTCTAAGTAAGTTAATCCAATTAATACAGTAATTAGTTTAATTAGCATTTTTATAGTCTAGACCACCTAGTGAATATTACGAATTATAAATAAATTAAAAATTATAAGTTTCTCCGTTAAAACATTACAGTAATTAACGATAGTTTTAGTTCTGCAAGTAGAAGTAAATACATAAATCTTTAAGTTTAAACTTATCAAATTTCCTGGCCTAGTCAAGTTAACGTATGCACCTGCTGATAGCAAACACAGAAATATCCTTTTAATGAAATAAAAGAAAAAATAAAATAAACATTTTCATGTTTTACGCCTAATGATCAAATCGTTTTCTAACTACTTCCGAATTCACCAAAACCGTATTCAGGTTTACACCAATCAGCGACGTGAGCGAGCACTTAAGCACCGTCCACTCAGGAAGATGACAGTTGGCGGACCAATGAGAGACGAGGGCATGGCTCCACCTGAATGACGTCACGCCAATGGGATGGACCCCGCCCATAGTAAGATTATCAAGGGGGCTGCCCCACCTGTTGGCCAATGATAGACGTTGCAGCCATCTTGGGCAGATTATCAAGGGGGCTGGCTCATATGATGGCTAATGAGAGACGTGACAGCTATTTAAGGATGTTGTAATACGCATCCGCGAAGGGGCACACGGATATTGTTGATGGGAAAGGTGACATTGATGCGCGGTAGAAGTATAAACCCTGAAAAAAATTGTTAGCTCATCGCGGGAGTCCATATAGGAATGTTACGGTTGGAATATAGAAAATCAGTAGGTATTGAAAAATGCATTTAATAGTAGATATGCATTCTGATGATAAGTAAAGTTTTTAATAAATTAAATAACATACATTATACTTTTAAATACTAACGTGTTATATTTATAATAATCAAGTATAAACTATGAAAAAATTATTTTCGCTGTGTAGGGTTGTAATTGTTGCTAGGTATATATTTTTGACCAGGTATATATGTTTTCTCACATAGATTAATACTACAAAAAATATTTCCGCTAATTGCTATATTGACAAGGTTATAAATAGCGAAGGTGATGCCCTGTAGTAGCTAATACATATGTCTGTTGATTATAAAATTAAAACATGTTGGCTTTTACTAACTTGATATACTGTTTATGCATTATTTTCATTATTGCCCCAAAAACAGTAAAGATAAATCACCGCTATAGGTATAATAATTTTATTATTAAACAATCGGATGAAGTAAAAAAATAAGCACAATATATAGCATGAAAGTAGTTATATCAAATGGTGAGGATAATAAAACTAAGATACGTAAAAATAAATATTGCGAAATTACATAATCTAAAAGAGAAAAGAATTAGTAGAATTAACAAATAATAATTTATGTATTTACTCTCGTGATCCATAAGGTTTTATATAAATCTCTACATACTAGTGAAATATTAGCTAGAAAATGCTTCAAATTTAAGATTTGCGCTGATTGGTGCATTTTTAATATTGATAATAATTTTCTATAAATAGCGTGAATGTAATAACTCTGGAACAAATAATTAATCTTGAGTATTCACGTTATAATTACTTTGTAGCGTTGTTTAGAAAAAAGCATGCATTGATACTATACGTAAGGTAAAATATATATTTATATTTAAATGATCAATATTATCAATAAATTTTAGGTGTCATTGATTACATATTAAGCAAATATTCGTAATAATTCAAATTTAATTTTTCTTTAATTGCTGCATTCTTAATATAGTGATAAAAATAATTTGCTTATAGCGAATGCAATGACCCTCCAATAGATAACAAGTCTTGAACATTCACCTTTTAACCTGCGGTATGTTATAATTATCAATATTGATAAGAATTTACCATAAGCATTAAATGCACTACGTATATAAATCTAGCTATTAATATATTACATCCTTAAATATAGATCTTCTAAAGCAATTAAATTTAGTGGCTGAAGGCGAATTCAAACCTTCTAATACGAATATTGATTATAACTACCGGTTAAAAAATATTAAAGTTATTAATACCCAATATGGAAGAAAAATAGTAGTAGACTGAAGAAAATAGTATATTTCCCACGGAGAGATTAACAAAAGAACTAACGGATGAAAAGGTATATAATCTTCAAGCATGCATTGAACAAATCGCAATCGTTTATGGAGGCAGCATAGGTATTGGTAAAGCCAAAATGATAGCTAAGCAATCCTGTGTTAATTATGCAGGTAAGTTATTATTATGCATTTAAAAATTAATAAATAGTATGTATAGGATAGCCTGATTCAACATCATCGTCATCGCTAAATTTCTATTTATATATTGAATATAAAAAAAATATAATAAAAGGATATTTGTAATGTCTGAAGTTGTTTACTTATTCCTACAACTTATAGGAGTTAATATATAAAACTGTGCAGGTAAAATAAAACATACGTCATCATAATTATACAAATTTATTTATTGCATTGAAAACGGTCTAATATTAACGCAGCTGGTTCATCTATATGGTCAACATCAGATGACTTATTCCAATCCTTCATAGATCGTATTTTGCTGCGTAATTGTCTATCATCCTGATAGTTAGATAGGCAACCTGTTCCATATTGCAAGCAAATTTTCAATACTCAATTGTAACAATTCATATCCGATTATGCGTTGAGTACTCTCAATAATCGCTTCAAACTCTAAGATTATACTATCCATCTAAAAATAATATCAATAACTAAATCGCTATAATTTCCGTTACTATATGTACTTATCACCATCACAGGTAATAAACGAATGTATGATGGTTTGAGGATGCAACTAAGCTTCATACTCATTATTATGACGTCATACCTTGATTTAACTCGTTATAAATAGGGTGATGACAGTTTGATAATCAGTAAATTGAAATCAATCAGACGATATGGATGCTGAACAGGGTGAGTTTTTAACGGATATGATAATACTAATAATAATCATGTATACCATTTATAGGAAATGTATGGGATGTCGATGATAAATCTAATTGTTCATGGACTGATATTCCTAAGGCGTCTAAAGGTAATTAGTATAGGTGTATTATAGACATCTTATTAAAACCTTTGTTGTAGAACGTTTATTATTAAAGTGGTCGCTGTTTCTAGACAGTTCTACAGTACTCGAAGTTGGAAGTTCATTAAAGAATAATGACTTTAAACCTGTAGTATAATTAATTTGGACATCATTTAGCGACATGCACTGTATGCATCTTGATATGGAGGAATGGAGCAAAATCTCGAACATTAAAACTGAGCATCTAATACGTAAAACCCTAAAATACGATGAAGAACCTGGGAAAGCTGTCTTTATAGTTTATGGTATAAAAGTTGCATTGGTGTTTATTACCGGCGAAGAAAATCGAATCAGAATAAGCAGAGGAAATAGTTCGGTATTATTATCCGAACACACCATCAACCTATTCTTTTCGGCTATGGGTGTGATAAATCAGAAGCTAAATTATGTAAATGATTATTCGGTTTATGAAGATTTTACAAATGAAGTAGCAACGAATCTATATAGTGGTCTGAGAGATGAAGAAAGTGTATTATCTAGAGGCAAATTTTGCTATCTTAGATTGCTTTCAGCATTAATAGGTCATAGTTATAACTGAAATTGTGCACACCTTCCCCCAATAATTTAACTTTCAGCATTAATGAGACCATACTTGTAATGTAAAAGATTATTCACATTTTCATGCAAAAATTTGCAAAATATTTATGAAAAGAATAAACGTATATTATGTAAAACAGTATTTTAATAGAAGTTGATCGTGGCTCCACCTAGTGGTATATTTCTAAAAGTAGATTTAGGTCCTTGTAATCGTTATGACGGAAAGACTTGAAATTTGAGATAGGTACTAATAAGGAGGGCCCGAATACTATCTCCTAAGACAACTGGAGGACTCCTGAACTTGCTCTTGGGTCTTTGCACCTCTTATCAGAACCCGTTTACTATGGCGGGAAAACTATACCTAATAAGGGGAGTCCTCATGCTATTTCATAAGACAGGTATAGGCCTCCGGAGGTTGTTCTCAGATCTGCACCCCATTGTCGGGCCTTATGAATGTTTTCTGTAATAGAGGTTGACCGTGGTTCCACCTAGTAGTATAATTTGAAAGTAGATTTAACTGTTATGGCGAGGAATTTACAAACTTTATTGGATAAAATAACATATTACGTTTTACGTACAATGCTAGTAAATGGTTAATACTCGATCAACACATCATGCAAAATAACGCAATATGTCGAAGTATCGGCCGCAAAGGCCGAAGATGCTTCTACTTTCAATTTAAAATCAATGACTACGTTATGAATACTCTCGTTTTGACGAGTACAGTAAATTACAAATATCGGCTGATTGTTAAATTGTCCGTAACTAAGCATAGAACCTTGTGCCGATTATATTGATTTCGAAAGTTTAAAATATTCTTTGTAAGCATCCACGTACTTGTTATCAGTGAAAACAAGATTTTGCTATTCGTATATTAATATTTGCTTTTATATTCAACATATTTAAGTGATTTCACTTTGCTGCACTCTCTTCCCTGTTATTACGCTTTTTGGTATGGAAAGCAACCAGTAACCATTGGGGACGTTGAAGGCCTGTACTGCTCTTCACCGACCAAACCATTGACCTTGATGAGGGTAAGGATGGATATATGTATAAACCTCGAGTGTGAAACACAACTTGTATCGGTGAATTTTTGTTAATCTTCTGATAGATGAATAACTTCATAGCATCATTTGGAATTACATACGGAACTTTCCACGTAACTTTCGTCAAGTCAATCTTAACACCTGTTTCGCCGCAGTCCACATCGGTCTTGGAGCGAACCAACACCACCTCTTGACGTACGCTGACTAGAGGCTTTATACAACCCTCTGGAAACCCCAACACATGCTTCACCGGTATGGAAGCTCAGAAGGCGGTCTTGGTGCTGTTTAACAGTTAGAGAGGCTTGTTTTGCGGACTCCATCCTGGATGCGATAAAAAAGTACTTTAATTTGCAATATATGAACAAAATCCCTTAATGGTGCTGTTAATGCCAGGTAAACACACAGTTTCAGTCACCTGATCCCCTAACATGTATCGAATCTCATCAAAGAGGAGGATGGGTGCATTATTCGTAAGCTTATACCCTTTATGTGCTTACTTAGGGGTCAGAGTACCTTCTAAATATATAACACTAACGTAAGTAGCTGTAATGAGATCAGCTTTTTGAATAACCAGATTAACCTCATCAGAGTTGCTGTAAGCGTTTGTTGTGTACGATCGCATTCCACAATCATATCCTCGTATCTGACCCCTGTGAACAAGCTCTTCAACATTTCTTCCATTTCGTCTTAATACTTTACAGCTGAGATATTGCAGAAACTTAACGTCGTCTTCGGTTAACGATGTGCTCTCGTCTGCACACAGAGACCTACTGCCCATACTTCTTCAGTTCCAATATAATAGTCTACTAATCGACCCTCTTGATCAATTTCAAGGGTATGTTATCTATACGTCGTGTAAGTACAGGTAAATAAACAACAGTAGACGGTTCCTTTATAATTTATAACCTGGTTCAACGTGTACGGCAACTCAAAGAATGTGTGCGACTACTGACTGTTTCTGTATGCGCCTCCAGCTAAATTACATCCCCCCACATGAATATTTGTAGCACAAATTATTTAAAAATCTAGATCAGATTCGTGGGTGTGACCTTCCCTGTACACGTTAGATGGGAAGCCGAGAATGCGTCCAATAGAATCCGCTTGTCTCAAGTTTAAATTACGTATGGGTTTAACTTCACATTTTAGCGTATTATTGTTTACTCTTAAAATAAAGTCGATCGTGTTATGCGGGTTAATCTTACGCAGTAGAAATATGTTAATCTCCATAATTTCGTATACACTACTTGGAATCGTAATCTCTTTATACTCTAAAACTTGTTACCCTCATGAATATTTCGAATAGAATTGCAACCGTAGAATCCTAGCAATCCTAATCAATACTGGTAATTAGAATCAAGTTCGATTGGCGAAAAATAAGTAGCGCTGAACACATTTCCCACACTCGTCAACGTGTCCGTTTGAGACACGACTACAAATAAACGAAAAATATTGCAAGCTATTTATTATATAGAAAATCTAACATAATGTCCACATATAAATGTATTATAATTCTGCTCCATATCATAATTATATATAATTTTACAACCCATTAAATTTCTAATTATTTCAAGTGGTTGTCTCCGAAGCTATTGTAATAGATGGATTCATCACCGCGCCTCAATGTTCACGATAGCACATTAATTAAGATGCAGTTGATGAGGCAAGGCATCGCGTATAAACACTCCTTTAAATAATGGCATATCTTTAGCACACTTAGATCGGAATCGGTTAATGCTCTCTACGGCAAGTTTATGAGTTTTTTGCATACGGTTTCAAGTATAAAGCACATCCCTTCTTATAAGGCTTTAAATATACTCCTCTGCTTTGGCTATACCGGAAAGAGCTCCTGCAGCTGAGAGACCGGCGAATACGGGTATTAGTAATGCAAGAAAGCTACCATTTTTTGGTATCGGAATGGTTCTAGGTACTTGCACCTTCATCTTTCTACCGGCAATCTTAACAGCCTTCTTAGCAGCCAATAGACTGACATGAACAAGTTTCTTCAGATTACCATATTTAGCCAGACGTTTAACAAATTTTCGAATAGGTTGTAAGAGCGGACGAAGTATACGCTGCGGGATAAGACGGTATACGTTGATATTCTAGCTAAAACTAAAGCATATAGGAAGACTCACGACCCTCACGGAGCAATTATGCGCACTAAGTTGTCTAAACACCAAAAGATTATTAAGCCGCTAATCAGCACTAAATGTTTATGTTGCGGCATTATGAAGAAGCTATCGAATAGAGTGAAGGAATATATATACTGGAATACTCGTCGTGCACTTGTTGAACGGCTCAGGCTGTTGCATGCATCGAAGGCATGATAACGAAATCATTAGTATTGAAGATGAGCTCCAAGAAGAAGGTATAATTGCATAATAATGTCCATAGATAAGTTTGGCAAACATTCGCTATCGTATTTAAAACATGCAACTACAATTATCAAATTAACCTGGGCTGATAATTACGATATGCAAGGTAAAAGACTGCAATGTCTTTGAACCCATCCTAAAAGATGATGTTGCAACTAGGAAATACGTAGATAAGGCAAATTTAAAACTGACCGAGGACGGTAATTACGATGCGCAAAGTAGAAGAGTCTGCAACGTCATGGATCTAATCAAATATGTTGATAAGTGCAAGGAAGTTCTAGAGCTTAAAATAAAGAGTGATATCAATTTATCTATTACAAAATTATTGATTGAGCGGGATCATAAACTTGAGGAAAAAATTAATCGTATGTATGGTGATATAAGCATCCTTAGCAGGGATATTTATAACATTGAGAACAAGTTACGCTAATAGTAATGTCTTTAAAGCTAGCGGTTGTTGAATAATTGCATAAGCCTGCAAGGAAGAATTTCATAAGGAAACGAAGCATCGTTACGCATCGGGATGATCTCTGACAGACGGATTTAGCCAAATTTGTTCCGTATTCCAAAGAGAACCGTAATCATAAGTATATTCTAACAGCGATAGACTGCTATTCCAAATATCTATGAAAACGCCCTCTAAAGTCGAAGAATGCCGAGGAAGTTTGTCAAGCGATGACTTCCATCTTGCAGGAGGGCAGAGCTCCCAATAACTTGCAATCGGATCAAGCACGTGAATTCCATAATAAACATTTTGAAGAGTTGATGAAGAGTTATGCAAAACATCATTACTCAACGTATAGTGTGAAAAAGGTAGCCATTATTGAAAGGGTTATAGGAACGTTAAAGAACGCATTATAAAAACGATTTAGCTTTGAAAGTAACTACAAGTGGTTAGATGTATTGGAGGAGGTTACTTCTGAATATAATAATAAAGTACATTCCACGATTGGAATGAAGCCTGAAGATGTAACATCAACATACTTTGCGAAAGGCAACACTCCTAACTTTTTCACTGAACTATTTAAGATTGCCATGGTGAAGGTTGGTAATCCCGTTACGTATTTACTGGAGGATATGCAAGCTAAACCGATATTAGGTCAATTTTACGCTGAAGAACTACAGAAAACAGCTCATCCGGATATATTTCTCGTTAAGAAGGTGTTGCGGTGTAAGGGAAATCAACTACCTGTTGATGGCTTGGTGTGGATAATCACATGATTCCTGGGTTAACAAAACATATTTTGTATAACATCTATATATTTTCACGTAATAAATGACATATATATTTTCACATGTGTACAAAAATAATCATAAATAATTTCTTAACCTAAGTCTATGATATAATAGCTTAACCTATAACATAATAATAATAATGATAGCTGATTTCTTGAACTAAATCTATAGTAGCAGGGATATTGCACTGTCCACAAGGCAGCGTATCGATTCCATTAGGCTGCAAATGCCTCTTGTCATCCGAATTGTTGAGAGCGACTTTACGCAGTTCTATGCTATAAACGCGGTGGCTTTTCGATATGACGCTGCTATGCATGACGCTTGTGATATCCTCGCTTCTTAATTACTTTAAATAATCATTAAAACTAATCATATCTTTAACAACACAATCTCTGACACCTTTCAACTTCCTTACCTCATAATCCTTAATCCTAAAGCTATACATTTTAGATGCCAAAGCTCAGTAATTACTTTACCACTCAGTTCATCTTTCATCAAGCCAATTACTTTACTATTGGATATTGGAATGTTATATACTTTATCCTCAGGATAATTGGAAGTATCGAATCGCGAAATATTATTACGCATACGATCATACGCATCCTCACACTGCATCTCGTACACAAAGCCATCGGTATCCATACATAATAATTTCATGTAGTCATCGTTGAGCTGACGTTGCATGAAATTATAGTGGAAATCGTATATTAATGTTCTAGATATGTCTAAAACAGCCATTCCCACATATAGCGGCTTATTAAACCAGATTTCCAGTTTAGATAACTCGATAGCCATTAATTTCTCATAAAATATTCCTCTGCTGTAGAAATTCGGTTGGGAAATATAATAATTGGCTCCATACCTACCATTCCACCTCCTGGCAAGTTTAATTATTCTGTGATTTCTTACACTCCATAGTTTTACTAAAATTAGCGTTATTCAACAGTCTGTATAGATTTTTCTCAAATGGGTTAGTGGATTCCGCCCGCAACCTTGTATTTAAGTCTATATATGATTTAATCCATCGTGATTGGTTGAAACTAATCGCGCGATGAACTTTCTCAAGCACAAGGCCAGCTTGAAGCCATTGCTTTAAATTACGGTAATGAATGACAGGCTTAGTCTTAGAATGCAGCGTTGCCAGCAGTTTCCTATTTTACCACCAGGTGGAGTACCGTATTTAACGCAGAATGGAATGTATTTATGACAATCATGCAAATTACCTGGATATAACAGACCCACATGTAGGATTAATCTTTTGCCCTCATCATCCGGTAAATTTAATGTCGTTCAGGGGTTAATAAATTTAATTGCGCCTCGCTAATCCAATTGAAGTCATTCCGTGGTAAACAATGACTTTGAGCCCATCCATATAAGTTAACCATACCTGTGTAAAGGATAAAGATGAAGATTTGATAGGATCGTAGTCATCAATATACTTATTATTAGTCTTGCTATATTTAGTACAACATTGCGTGCTTCCACCTCTTACACCCTTTTCCACGAACAATAACATATCTCCATTCGTGAGCAGCTCGAGTCTAACTTTGGAGTAATTTAACACACTGCCAGGTGTATCCGGTGTAAAGAATGCCGGATTTAACTTACGCGTTGTTATGCACTTAGTTCTAAAAATTTGTAAATACGTCAGCAAGTAGAAGCACATCCACATGTCATATAAGCATCGCTATATTGACCTAAATTTTGAATTTGAAACTTTTGCCAAACGTTTTGAGCATGTGCATAATCATTATCTGTGATATGATTGCCTCAACTTGCTGTAAAATCTTTCTTTATCCGGAACACAAGTTTCGTTAAATTTAGCCCACCTATCTACATACTCATACGGATACACACCTTTTTTAGTTAATAGCTGCAGCTATTCATCATTCAAATGACAGCATGCTGCGTAAAATTTTGAAATCGTTAAGCGTTTAACTATTGTATATATGTCTTTGGTAAATGATATGTAGCGTTCTTTCTTCTTAGGTAGTAATGCAATTTTTCCGGGGATGGCTTAGGCAATATCGAAAAGTTATGGAAAAAATCGGTATTATTGTATCCTTATACCGGGTATTCCACGCTTGATGTGCGCTTCCTCTAAACCGACCGGTGAAATTGCAGTGGTCTCTACCTTAATATCATGGTCTAAGAAGGGGTGTTCGCAAATATGACAATGGGAGAATGCATTATATTACAGCCTTTGGATGCCGTTTAATTTTACATCGGTATTGAATTGTCAAAGTACTGCTGTAGATTTTATTATAAAATAAATGTCGCAGTCTACTTAAATTCATAATTATTAAAATAAACATTCGATACTGTCTTGGGCATCTCTGCAAAAACTGAACTCGAAAATCTCGGAAATTATATTATCAGAACTTACGCGGTCTAAGGTCAAAAGTAGATAACCTATACACGTATACCTGTGATTTTGACTAGTAATCACTGATTACGATATTGTATGTTCCACTGAAACCGTACTAGTTTTAAGTATATCAAATTCAAAATTGTTTTCTAAAAACTATAACGTGTTTCGTAATGATCTCGATTATAAAACTAGAAGCTTAACTTCGGGTAGTGGAACAACGATTGCTATTAAGAACAATATTCCTTGTTCATCTATCGATTTGTGTAGTATAACTAATGTTATGCGTAGCGTAGATATTTTAGCTTGTAAATGTCCATTTATTTCCAGTTGGTTAAGTTTTATATCTCCTTATCGACACGGTTTCATGGAAGGTCGGTCAACAGTTACCAATTTAATGTGTCTTAGTCAAGGTATAGCATTTGAGCTTGATCGTCGTGGTCATCTAGGTTTCATAAACCGTTCTTCTATGAAGTTACTCGCTTTCATAATTCGCAATTGCAAATCATTCAATAATATAGCTCCCCTAAAATCTATATTTTTTGTTTAATCAGAAGCAAATTAGAATATTGCTCGTTATTTGGTTTCCGATCTATAATTATCAGATTCGTATTCTAGAAAACATCCAAAGAAAAAGTTTAAAGTATTAAGCTTTTAAAATTGATAAAGTATATCCACCTAGAGGGCTCAATCATGACTGTTTACTAAAACGATTTTGTTCCCGTTCTTTAGTAGATCGTCGATCTGAGATTGCGATTACCTTTTTATTCAACTCACTCCATAACAAAATCGATTGTCCGCAACTTCTGGAACTAATTAGTCCCTTAGTACCGAGTTATATGTCTCGAAACAATCTGACGTTTACATATTCGACAACTCGCACAAACATATTACATAGATCTCCTTTATTTCATATTCAAGAAATATATAACACTCCAAATACTTTTGATATCAATAATTTGTTCTGTAACTGAATTATTAAGCACTATTTGTAACGGTAGCAATTAATTTTCTTTTGCAAATTATATATGATATTGTTAAGTTTGTACACTGCATTTATTTATTTATGTTGTCCTGTAATTGGATCTGTTGTATATGTTGGGCAATAAATCTATTATTATTATTATTATCTGTATCCTACATTTATTAATTAACTTACAATCTAATTCGTGGCTACTAAGCGTAATTCCCGAACTGAAACAGTATATGCATCTATTGCATATATATATATATATATATATATATATATATATATATATATATATATATATATTATATCATATATATATATATATATATATATATATATATATATATATATATATATATATGTTTAGAGTATAACGGAATCTTTTGAACATCTTTGTGAGTTTATTAACCTTTAAAATAAATGTGTTTTTATTTGTCTATCATTTAAAATTACAAAACATAATTTTGTAATAATTTTACGGTTTTCTAATGTTTCTAGTATTAGTTTTAACTGTACGTTTTCAATGTTTTACATTGAATATGAGTTTTCTCATCAAAAATATAAAGTGTGATATATCGTTGAATTCAGAATCAAGGAGAGAATTTAAATATGGCAAAATAATTTTTCGTGTATTTAAAAAATAAAGTTGATGATGGTTGCTAACAAACCAAACGTTGTATCAAAAATTGAATAACAGCATTAAGTAGAGCTAGAAAAGTGGCAATGAAAATGTGCTCGTCTTTTCGTGATAGCTCTTCAAATAAGGTCAGAAAAAATAAAACGAAAATCAGAAAATTCAATTTTTTCAAATATCTCAAAACTAAAAGAGATATTCGAGTTCTACAAAGACCATAAATACATCCTCTCAAATGCGTAACTTTTGTTCCATTTAACCGACCTTCCATCTCTTACCGTTTCCGAGATCCACATAGTGGGCATCCCTATCTTGGACACGGTATATATATATATATATATATATATATATATATATATATATATATATATATATATATATGTACTTTACCACGTTTCTTCGTTAACTGTGAACTGATAAATTTTGGATCCATCAGAAATGAAATTTCAATATTTCATCATCATCTTTAGTTGTTCCATATCTAGAAGTGTCATCATCTAATTCGCCCTCAATTTCATAGTTTTGCTGCTTCTTATCATCACATAAATATACGAGTACTGTGATAAATGTAGTTATGCCCTTTCTAATAAGAGTATAAACTTTTAAGGATAAATTCTGGGATTTTGTTTTAAAAATCCAGGGATATAGTTTAAGTCATAGGAAACTGAATATCTTCAAAATTTAGAATTCGGACATAGTAAGAATAGGATGATATGCGATCAGAGTCGCGAGGAGCAGTAAAGAGAGGTGAAGTCCATTCGAAACAAGTTTCATCATTATTTTTACATTAATAATGCGTTTCTTATTTCTTATATCAGGAGGTAACTATATAGGACGATGCTCTTATTAAAGATGCACTATTCGCGTTCACAGTTAACGAGATAATTCTCAAGAGCCCAACCACTATCCTGTTCTTCAAATTGAAGCAGTCGCTCCTTTAAGTAATCCACTACATTAATATTAAGTAGATTTTTTAAACTAGCATCTTCTAAGTCATATCTTAAAATATTAAAATTTTTCATTGTAAAACTAAATTCCCTATTCATTAAATTATCATCATGATTATTTATGGCTGGTTTGACAAATTCAGCGCAAAATTCTAGATTTACTTTTAAAATCTGATGAGAATTGTTTAAAATATCCTTAATTAAAATTGAAAACAGCTTAAAACTATCATAAAAAAATGTTTCTGTCATACGCCCTAAATTAATTATAACGCCAGCGCTCACACTGAATTTGAATGCTGTAGCCAAATCCTCCACTCAACCCTACCCTTGCTTCCAAGAGACCCCCCTACAGCTGGTTTTCTTAACTGCTTTACTAATATTCTATACCGCTCCAATTTTCCTACAACGTTCCCTAGATGTCTCCTATCACCAATACTCAATGATGTATCACTAACGCGTGTTTTAATCAGCCTTAAGTTGACGTCAATGATGTTGGTTATTTTGCTGATTCTATTTTCACCATGAATCAACATTCTCCATTAACGCCATTACTGAAAGATAAATCATTAAAATAGATGTAGTATAAATGATAAACGTTATACCTGAATATCTAGCGAACTAACTGCAGAAGCAAGTAATGTAATATGGTGGATTCTATCAAACCTAGAATTTATCGATATAATTAATGCTTTAAATACAATTATATGGCTTACCTGAAGCGAATCAATGCAAGTAATTAGAATAGTAACCAGCCAAGTACAGCAACGAGCGCTTTTTGTAATATAACCAGTTAGATCTAAAAAAATTCATCTATATAGCTAATGGTTTAAGCAAAATAAAAAAACATTATACCTGAATATATCTATTGAACTAATGAACTTGATGCAGTAGTAGCGAGAAGTCTTAAAAATTGATTAATATTCGTATTTAATTATTATTTTTAAAGTATGATAAGAGCTTATCCGATTAATATCACGATAATGACTGACATACAGCCATATGGAATAGCGCTCTTATATATACACTCAAGACGTTATTGTATTATAAAAGGTCACGAATGTGTTATTAATCATGTACTTTAGAAATACATCCCTATGTTAAATGGATTTTGATTAAAATTTCTAAATTAATTCAAAATCATCTTCTATAATTCCTATTATTTTCAAATTCATTGGTTTTACTATTAAATGCATGGGTATACATTTCTATACGCTGTGTAACGTCTGCATATATATATATATATATATATATATATATATATATATATATATATATATATATATATATATATATATATATATATATATATATATATATATATATATACTTCTACCGCGTATCAACATCTCTTCAGCAACAAAGACAAGGAACGAAGGCGTCTTCTTCAGTAACGACGAAGAACCGAAAGTAGCTCTTCAGCGGCGACGATGAATCCACCAGGTACCTGAAGACACCTTTCCCATCAACAATGTCCGTAGTCCCTTTGCGCATGCGCACTTCCTTAGATAGCTGTCACGTCTCTCATGTCCAACAAATGAGCCAGTCCCTTGATAATCTTCCCAAGATGATTACCACGTCTCTCATTGGCCAAGAGGGCCAACAACCTTGATAATCTTATCAGGGGCAGGGCCATCACACGGCTTGGCGTCGCTCAAGCGGAGCCACGACCTCGTCTCTGATTGGTCCGACAACCGCCATGTTCCTTAGGGGGCGGGGCTTAAGCGCTCGCTCACGTCGCTGATTGGTGTGATGACACCTCCTGCGCAAGAAGTCATATAGCCTTTCTACTAAGTTTTATTCATTTTTTTATACTGTTTTGAGCTAAAGTAATGAACTCTGTTCATTACAACTTAGTTGTGTACAAGGTCGAGAAAACTTTGGTTTTCTTATTATTAACTCTTGAAATTGGGTATAAGATTGTATAATGCTAAAATCAAAAGTATTAGAGTTATTAATACAATGGTGAACTTTGAAGGGTTGTGGATTATCTATTTAAAATAGTACCAGAAATTTTCTCTTGTAAAAAATGTTTAAGTCCAAGTACTTTCGAGTGAATGTACTACTTTGATATATTTTTGGACATGGTCAGATACATTTCTTCCTTTTTTTTTTTTAATAGCACGCCCTGTATCTGAGTATTCCATTTTGTGCAGAATATTTTAAGGTTTCATTCGTTACTTGACATAATTAACCTGCAATTCAAATATATTAAAATTTGAGCAGAAGGCATACTGAATTTTTCTACCGTTCAAGAATATTTATATTTCTACAGGGTGCCAAAAAAAGTGACATGCCCAAATTGGTTTTTGTGGTACAACGCTGCACTTTTAAATACACATCTAAATACGTCAAAGGAGTTTCAAAAAAGGTATTGTATTGAACATGGTAGTTCAAAGGTATAGCACAGTTACTTACGAAACTTGTAAGATCTAAACCTTGATTGAATAGACCGTTAGTTTCTTATAAATCACAAAGTGCCTCTACAGTGTTGTGTCTTCTCCTTCGTACACAACCAAGTTACAACACTGTCCTTGTTCCTTTTCACACGATACTGTAAGACGTTCAATATTGCCAATGGTGTCCCTTTTGTAGTTTCCGTAATCGCTATCGAAATGACGAATAAACTTAATTTATATAAATTTATGTAAGTGATCTCCTCTTCATCTGTTTAAGAGTAATTATTTTGAAATATGCAACTATACATTATGAAGTCCTCCCTTCCTTGTGGTGGAATATCCAATAGAAACGAGAAACGGTGAACGTGGATATTCCCTTAATGGTTTTCTGTTTTTTATAACCTTCTAAGAAAATACCTCAATTCGGTATTATCATTTTTAATCCCAAATAGTGGTACTTTCGATATAATGGCTAAAACTTTATTTAGTCTTTGTATCATTATTTAATCATTAGTGTCGACTTTGGGTTTTCCTGATCGTAATGAATTTAAAATAACTTGAAACCTCTACTTACTTATACATATACAGGGTGCGTCGAACAGAGCTTACACTAGCTGTGTGCTAGAAATTGCTTATATTATATTTATTAAAAATTTCAATCCACCATCTAAAGTTTTAACTTTAAATATATTAACATTAAAATCCATTATCAGTTTTTATTTGAATATTTGTTAATAAATCACAATTAAATATTGTGCTTGTTTAATTGTATCGTGTTGGCACTAAAATTGTGGGGCCACTTTATCTTTTTTTAATTCTTTCTTCTTCTCATGAGGTGCCCGTACTATTCTAGTTGTTTTTCTTCTATTTTCTTTCTAATTGATTTGTCTCTATAATAAATTCGTTTCTTATACGGTCCAGTCTTGTTTTGTTTAGTACTCTCATCTCCGTAGCCGTTACCTTGGATAGGTGTTTAATTTGTACTGTACAGGATTCCCATGAGTACATTGCAATTGGTGCTAACATGGTGTTATGTATTAAAAGTTTATTCTGTCTGTTGATTTCTCTCTGTCCAAAGATGGTGTTATTGAATTGATAGTACGTCGCGTTTGTCTTTCTCTCTACTGTCTATCTCCAGGTCTATTTTCCCATAATTTGTGAATGTGCTTCCTAGATATTCAATTGTTGGTACTTCTTCTAACACTTTGTTGTTATAGCTGAAGTTGTATGCTTTACATGTCAGTTTCTTTTATTAAATATCATTATTTTACTTTTGTTCACATTCGCTTTTATCTGCATTTTGTCAATCTCTTCCATCCACACCTTTAATAACTTATGCACTCTATTTTCGTAGCCTGCCAGTAAAACTATGTGGTTTGCGTATAAAAGGGCATCTAGTCACTTATTGATGTCTTTAGTATTCCTCAGTAATCTATCCATAATTAAGATGAATAATAAGGGGCTCAGACTCTCCCCTTGTCTTATGCCTCTTTTTAGTAGTAACTCCCTTGATCTGCTGCCATTAATATGTACTACAACTTTTGCGTTTTTATATACTGATCTCCATATCAATTAATGTTTTAGGTATGCGTCATTTTTCCATACAATCAAACACCATTTCCCTGTGTAACGTATCAAATGCTGCCTACAGATCTACAAAGGCTAGGATCAATTCTTCCCCGGATTTAATTTTTTTTCTATTATGTATATAAATATATTATAATTTGTTTGTCTTCCAGCTCTATATGCTATTCTAATTTTTTTCTCTATGATTCTTGTGTATATCTTAAAAATTACTGATGAAACGCATATTTCCCGGTAATTTTCACAACTAGTCTTGTCTCCTTTCTTGTGGGTTGGGAGTCCCACACTTCCGGTATAGTGGCAGTTAAGCTAGCTTCTCTAAACATTTTCCATAACCATTCAATTCCATTATTTCCTAGCCATTTCACCATCTCTGGTTCAATATTATCAGCTCCCCAAGCTTTTCCTGTTTTTATCTTGGCTAGAGCCTCCATGACCTCTTCCTTTTCTATACTATATAATTCTCTCTCTTCCTCTAGTGTCCCATCTTCTTGCATTTCGTCAATAATCCCCTCGTAACTTTCTTCTATTTCAAATTTTTCTGCGAAAAAGTTTCTCCATCTTTCCACCATGTTATCTGGATTGGTTGCAAGTCTTAAATTTTCATCCATTATCCACTTAACTCACTTTGACCTATGCCTCTCAGGTTTGATCATATTCCAGAACTTTCTATTTTTGTTCTTAAACCCTTAGTTTAGTTCCTCTCTTTCCCATGATCTCATTTTCGTATTTTTTACCGTTTGCTTCGCTTGTTTATTTAATTCCTCATATCTTATTCTGTCTTCCATATTTCTTGTGTTTAAATATCCTCTTCCAGGCTGTCTTCTTTTGTTTAACTACATTCCTCGCCTCATTGATCCATCATCTGGTTGTTTTTATTTACTTTCGTTATTTTCCTTACTTCACACACTTTCATTGCTGTCAGTATCAGTGTTTCTTTAAATATCTTTCATCTTTCATCTAGCGGTATGTATTCGTTTGATGTCTCTTGTGTTCTTAATAAAGTTTCCATTCTCTTTACATATTTATCTTTCATTTCTTTATTCTTTAGTCGACCTATGTTTATTCCAGTATAATCTTTCCTTTCTTCTTGAGCCTCTATATCTTTGCTATCACCAATCTATGTTTTGTGTTTAGTTCTGATTCTTTTTCTACGTTTCTTTCCATCTCCTGACTATATACAACATAATCGATTACGCTTTTGGCATTTCTCTCTTCAGCAATAAATCTGTAACAGTCCTCTATTGGTACATACCAAAAGGAATTTTCAATATAGTGGTTGTTTATAATACAAAATTTTCTTTCCTTTTCTATTTAATTCATTTTCGCCATAACTTCCTATACATCCCAATCCTTTGTGCATATCGTTTCGTACTCTGGCGTTTCAGTCTCCCATAACTAGGATTTTATCTGTTATATTCCTTGCTTCATCTATCGTATTTTGCAGTCTTTCGTAGTATTTTGTCATTGCCTCTTCGTCTGTGCCATCTACTGGAGCATATTCTTGTATAACCGTAACCATTTCCCTCAATTCAATAGTAATCGATATTATTCTAGACGATATGTTTTTATGATTTATGATTCTTTTGTTTAAATTTGCTGTAATCATTATATAGTAGCGCCGGGAAAAGGTGTATCATGGCGGACTCGAGAATGGGGATATAATTATTTTTGTGAAATGCATTTGTTTCCCTTTATCTTAGTGCGAAGTTCTCACTTAAAGAAAGACGGGTTATAATTTATACATCTGCTATATATTTTAAATGCAGGACTTAAAAACATATGTCGATTCTAAAGTCAAAGCGCATGACGCTGTCAGATGTCTTCTTGGCTATTTAACCTCAAATTATTCTTCGTATTTCGTTTAGTATAATCGCATCATGTTTTGCAGTTATAACAATGCATCTTTGCTTAGTAATTTATAAGTTTCCATTGCAAACAACAGTTTTTTTCAAAACTATTATTATTAATATTCACTATTACGAAGTAAGTTTATAATGCAAAATGTATTTCCAATTGATTGAATGCATTTATTTATTTTGCAGCAAATAATGATGTCATTAAAAGGTAAATCTTTAAAAGCCAAACTCAAGTAATGTTAATGAATAAACTGCATTATTTCGAGATGGAACGCGATAACGGGGGGTCAAGTTTACCTTTAACTTCCATTATTCAGGTACGCTAATAATTTTCACTATTTAAATTTATATTTATGTAATATTATGTTGCAACGAACTGCTCTCGCATGCGGCATTTCCGAGAAAACCGTAACTCGGACAAAGGCAAGAATGGCTCTCGTTTTAGAATCTGGGAAATCGGCGCCGGATTCACCGCAAAAACATGGGCTGTGTTTGAAGTCGAAGTCAGAGGATGTCGACGAATACGTGAAAGACGTTTTGAAACAAAAAATTTACACCATGCATGGAACTGGTAAATAATTCAGAAATTATTGTTGAAATGGAGTTAATCACTGTTTAATTTTAGGCTCACATATTACTATCGAAAAACTCAGTAAAACGAGTTGGAAACAATTGTTGACGATGGAAGAACGCGTTTAATGGAGCAGGTTGATATTGCTGGTGCTCGAGCAACATTTTTGCGCAAATATTTTGCTAATAATAGTTGTGAAATTAGTTACGATCCTGTCTTTTTTGATGAGACGTGGATTTTTAGTCGAGGAAGCGTTCGAAAATCATGGCATGATAATGATTTGAAAAGCACAAAAAACAAACCGCTAGGAGAAGGGAAACGGTAATTAAAATAGTCCGATTTGTTAAAAATATTTTTAACCCAACAAATGTTAGTTTTATCGTGCTGGCAACAAGAATGGTTTTATACCTAATTCATCATTGGTATTTTCCAGTAAAAGTAAGACAGAAGACTACCACGATAATATGAACGCCGATTTATCTCAAAAATGGTTTCAAGAACAGCTTTTACCAAATTTGGCAAAACCAAGTTTGATAATTCTTGACAATGCCAGTTATCACTCTACAATAGTAGAAAAATTACCCTCAAGTAGTTGGAAGAAATCAGATCTTCAGTTTTTAAGAAAACACAAAATTCCTCATTCGAATGAAACTGGAATTATCACAAATTGCCAAGGATTTACAAGTTCCAAAAATATATGCAATTGATGAAATCGCTCATCAATGGGGACATCAAATTTTACATTTACCTCCGTATCACTGCCAATTCAACCCTATCGAGTTAATATGGGCAAATTGTAAACAGTATTACAACAAAAACGTTGGAAGACAGGACTTCAGGGACGAGAATGTTTTATCCAAGTAACTGGAGAACTGTGGCAAAAGTATATTTTACATGCTGAAAAGGAAAAGAGCCAGTGGTGGGACGTTCAAGAAAGCGCTGAGGAAATGGTAAAACCTCATGTAATCAATGTCGGAGAGTCGAGTGAAGATGATAGTGAAAGTGAAGGTGATGACTTTTAATTTTAATATTTGAATTTAAAGCAAAAAATTAGAATCTTAGTTACTTTATAACATTGTAAAGGATTATTATATTTAACATGTACCTCTGTAGCTGTACTTAGGTTTACATTCGTTATATATATATATATATATATATATATATATATATACCGGATGTCCACGAGTTCACTTTCCGGCTGCCATTTTTTATTTATCTATAGATTTAAATGAAACTTGGTAGGGTTGTTACTCTAACCAAACGTCATTTTAGGAATTTTGTCAAGCATTTGACTTCCGGTTTCACCGGAAATGACCTTAACTTTTGATTTTAAATGACACCCCTGTATATTTTTTGTTTTTCGGATTATGGAGGTCATTTTACGGCCGATTGCGTAATATTTAAATCGATTTTTTTCCAAATGTAATTTTAAAATTGAATTTTATTTTCTCATCCAGAGTGCCATGACCATCTTGAAATCATTCTACATACTTAACTCACTTCCAGAAAAATGCAAACTCACTTTTATCTTTGTTAACCTTTTTACTAGAATGTTCTAAACTTTATTTTTGCCGCATTATGGGCGCGTCTGAGAGTTGTTTTTAAAGCAGCACAATTTTAATGCATTGCTTTGCGTATTTTCCCAATTTTTTCAGAAAACGATTGAACAAAATTTATTTTAAAACAGAGTGTAATAATTTTAAACAGTATTAAAAATAATTTAAAAAAATTAATAACATTAAAAATAATATAACATTAACAATAGGTATTAGATTATAACTTTTGGACCTTTTAACCACCAATTAAATTTTCAAAGTGCTGCCCTTCCACCTCTTGACATTTCCTAACACGAAAAACATTGTTTTCTACGACATTCCTAAGCATGTCGGGGGTTATGCTAGCAAACGCCGCTCGTATACGGTTTTCTAAGATGTTAAGTGTTGTTGGCGGTGTTCGGTAAACAATCTCCTTAATATGGCCCCACAAAAAAAAGTCAAGAGGTGTAAGGTCAGGCGGCGAACAAGGAGGCCACCGGATCGGTCCACGGGTAGAGATAACATGTTCTCCAAATCGTTCTTCTAAGTAATTTCTCACAACAATAGCGTTGTGAGCCGGCGCACCATCTTGTTGATAATAAAGGTGTTGATTATTTATTTCCAACGGTAATTCCTCCAAAAAAATTTCAATTTCATGTTGTAAAAAACCCAAATATCTTTCTGCATTTAAATGCCCTTGGAAAAGAATCGGTCCCACAATACGAGTACCAATTATTCCAGCCCATACATTTACTCCAAATATCTCTTGAAAATTACATTCCATCATTCGGTGTTCATTTATCGTTGACCAATATCTTGTATTTTGCCGGTTGAACATTCCATTATTGGTAAATCTCGACTCGTCAGAATCACAAAATAGAATTGGCTAGGCTATTATCGGCATCGTTATGTTCCAAGAACCAGTTGCAATATTCCAGTCTTCTAACAAAATCTCCCTCGTACAAATGTTGGTGAAGCTGGTACTTAAATGATTGGTATCCATGTTTCTTCAAGATCTTTCTTGCTGATTCTGCGCCAATGTCTAATTCAAAGGCAATTTCCCTTGTGGATGCTGTGGGGTTTTGAATGACATATGCTATTACATTTTCTTCCGTTTGTTCATTAATAATAAAATGTTGTTGCAAATTATCTGGTTCTTGGCGCATTTTTCTTATAAGGTACATTATGTATTGTCTTGTAGGATGATGAAGACGCTCAGGATATTCTTGCCGATAAACTCGTTTGGTTTCCGCTGCATTTTTGGCACAATGTCCATACATAATAAGTATATCAACCTGCTCACTCTTGGTAAACATTTTTGTTAATTTTATAATTAAACTAAGTACAAACTTTAATTTAATTTTTAAGTAAAATATTAGATTTATATTAATAAACAACAACCTTTATTATTACCTGTCAAACTTTTAAATTTACCATAGTGTTTCCATGGCAACCTAGCCACCTATTGTTTTCATGGCAACTCTGGTGTGCTGTGTATTAATGAGTAAGACGTAAATATAAAAATAAAAATGTTTTAAATCGAAAATGGGTAAAAATGACAAAACGTGTTATACGTCATTAAATTCATTTTAAAATACTGCATTTAGTAGTTTTATGAAAGTGGTATGCTTCCATTTAATTTTTTTGAGCTACGGCAAAAATAAAGTTTAGAACGTTCTAGTAAAAAAGTTAACAAAGATAAAAGTGAGTTTGCATTTTTTTGGAAGTGAGTTAAGTATGTAGAATTATTTTAAGATGGTCATGGCACTCTGGATGAGAAAATAAAATTCAATTTTAAAATTACATTTGGAAAAAGTCGATTTAAATATTATGCAATCGGCCATAAAATGACCTCCAGAATCCGAAAAACAAAAAATATGCAGGGGGTGTCATTTAAAAATCAAAAGTTGAGGTCATTTCCGGTGAAACCGGAAGTCGGAAATTCTTGTCAAAAATTCCTAAAAATGACGTTTGGTTAGAGTAACAACCCTCCCAAGTTTCATTTAAATCGATAGATAAATAAAAAATGGCAGCCGGAAAGTGATCTCGTGGGCACCCCGTATATATATATATATATATATATATATATATATATGAAAAACTGTAAACTGAAATTTTTAAAATCGGTTATATTATTAACTAATAACAAATCTCATTTTTAACATCCAATACAGTGTATTTATTTATGACAAAATCAGTTATTTAGAAGTGACTTCGATAACCAAATTACAGGTGAGATCTGTCGGCTAAAAACGATCCTCCGCAATTAACCAAACTTTTCGCACTTTATTCGGGCACTGCCTACTGCTAGCTAATTCGTTTCTTATTGAAAATTATTGATATAATTAATTTGTAAAGCAGATCCAAAACGAAATTTTGTTGACCCGGTCTCGGTTCTGATAATCGTTTACAGTTGTACAATACAATTTTATCTTATGACTACCCACACTCGGTGGACTTTACATGCCAGAATAAGTGCGAACAGACCTTGAACGAAATTCGACTTTATTTATACGAGTGGATGGGGATTTTTGAGACCTTTAGAATGCTAAATCCCGAGATATTCTAACAATAATTTTATTTAAATCTGACAGCGCGGCTTAAATTTGAAAATAACCTAGAAACATTGACGATGTTTTGTTGGTATTCAAAATTACTAACTATATGAACCAATAAAGACGTACGTTTTTTAAATCTTAAACGTTAGTTTTTTGGAGGATGTCTGCTAGTCCTCGTTATCTTCTTGAGTTCCTCTCTCTTTTGATCTTTTCAATTGGTGTTCTTTCACTGTTCTTGTTACTCCGCTTATTCTGGGTTTCTTAAGATTCACAATAGTCTTGGGTTCTTTGCTGTTCTATGTCCTCTAGGGTATATGCTCTATCATCTATTATCAACCTGCTAGTTATGAATATTGCATTTTTGCCTTGGTTTCTTGCTTTATTAGTTGTTTGTTCGGAATATCCTTCGAATAGTCCTCACTTATTCTCCATGGGGTATTTTTTAGATTACTTGAGTATTTCATACTTGTTATTTCCATTTAATAATTCTATTAGTATTGATCTAGTTTTATTATTCTCTTTTCTACCTACTCTTTTAATCTCGATTAGATCCCCCTTTAGTTTAATTTCCACTCCTATTTTATTTATTACTTCTTTTATCTTGTTGGTTATCGTCGCTCTCATTTTCATTTCTTCTAATTCAAAGATTTTTCTTATTTCCCTTTCTAATAATTCTATTTTCTTTCCTTACATGCCAATTATATCTTTTATCTGCTCATTTTCTCACTTCCTTTCCTCATTTTCCACTTTTAACCTTGCAGTCTCTTATGATATGTTATCAATCTTCTTCTCTATTCTTGTTTTTCCTCAGTTTCTTGGTCATTGGTTTCCGATTTGATCAGTTTATTCCTTATCTCCTTCATAATGTCTCCCATTTTGCCCTTATTTAGTTTCCGAATGTTATAGTTTTTTTGGTTTTTATAATTTTTCCTGGTATTGCTGGAATATCAAAATTTTCAAGTCCGGCACTGTTTTGTAATTTTAATTTACGTTTAAAATAATTGTATATTTATGGAATTTATCTTAGCGTAGCGCTGTAAAAGTCATAAGGCCAGTCGCCCCGTCGCACCTTGACTTTTACCTAAATAGTCAGCGCGGGCTTGTCTATTTTAATATTCCTTATCTAATAATTTGGTGTGGGAATTTCTTTATTAACTTTTATATTTCGTATTTAATACTTGGTGTTGTATCTATTATTATTATAGAAATTGTGTTCCACTTATTTCAATGAGCACATACTCTCACGTTACTAGTGTTGTCTATCCGCCCTCGTGGACGGGGCTTCTCACACCTAAGATTTCGCTTAATTAAAAACCGGATTAATCTTACTTTCATTAATTTCTCTTTTCCACCTTCCTTTGTGATCAGTTCACCTTGCACTGTTCACTATTATATCTCAATATTTCCCGCAAAAATATTTATAAATACGTAACCTGTTTAAAACACTCTTTAATCGTCGCCTGCCAGTACCGCAATTTTAATTCAAAATCCAAACATTTTTGAATTTGTAAAGATTTTGAAGAAGGAAGCAGAATATATGGACTATGTTTACGAAAGGCTATACTTAAACTTGGAAGGCAAAAGAGGGGCAATGTTCTCTCACTTTATCCTATAATCAGCTACAACGTTGGGGGCAAATGAGCCCATTACTTTCGTTGACATTTTTATGAGGCGCAAGTTACCCGAAAATGGCGGTAGGCGCAAAGGAGACGGGCGAATCTGGGCCTATATCGTTTTTTAAGTTATTTATGTTAACTCGAGTTGAAGGATTCTTAATAATAAATACAATTAACAAGCTACGAGTTAAAACATTTGAAAAATGATGATTGATACGAAAATTCTCAAACATGATTTTTAGTCAGGTGTTTTGTAAAAAAGTGTTACATAAGCAAGGTAATCCCGCTAAATCTTTTTTGCTATTACCCACAAGGTCACTATTGATTTTGATGAATAGCATTTTTCCAGTTTTTTAGTTACTTTAACCAAATGTTATATTAGGTTGGTAGAGAAAAATGATGAAAAAATATAATAATAATAATAATTTTTTCATCCAGTGATCACAGTTGATATAGGATATGTCAATAAAAATTTTACATAAACGCATTGAAAATTGGGTATAAAGTAACAATCAATTAAAATTTAAAACTATACATAAAATACATAATATAAAATAATACATAAAATAGTAACAAAAAAAAAAGATTTTAATAAAATGTTAATTAGAAGTTAAAATCCAAAAACTCATCAATAGTGTAAAATGCATTCATTAGTGACTAGAATTGAATGTACCATTTTTTTTAAAACTTTAAAATTATCACAGGTTTCAAATGAAATTGGTAATTTATTATATAAAACACACAATACATAATATGGACTAGATTTATAGTGCTTTATATTCTAATGTGTAAGGTCCATAACGAGTTTTATAACTATAATGTTTATTTAATAATTGAATATCATTTATATTTTTTTAACATATAAAAGCATTTCTAGGATGTATAAGTATGTTACAGTCAAAATATTATGCGTTATACCACTTTAATTGAAACATAACCCGAACAGTTTTCTTTTGCATTACAAAAATCCTTTTAGTTAAATTTGTTTTGCCTCTTCAGAGCAAAACAATTGCTCGCTATTTTCTTATATATGTAATTGACATGAATGTTCCAATCTAACGCAAAATCAATATAAACTCCCAGTAATTTAAAACTTCTGACTTGGCTAATGGAATTGTAATTAACGCTTAAATACAGACTTGAGTTATCGTTGCATCTAAGAGGATGAAATGCATTGTTTTAGTTCTATCAAAGTTCATAAGCAAATTACTGTTATTAAAGTAAGTGTGTAAGTTATCTAAATTAATTTTTGCTTCACGTTGTACTACAGTCTCATCTTTGTGGTAGATGAGTAATGTGATATCGTCTGCATAACAGACAAAATGGCATGACAAAACAGTTTTAAGATCATTTATATACACCAAAAAAAGAAGTGGACCCAAGATGCTACCTTGGGGTACACCGCTTGCAATTTTTAATTCCGTTGATTTGCAGTTCGAATAGTGAACGTATTGGGTACGATTATTTAGGTAAAACCTTAGTAACTCATGAGATTTTCCTCGCAATCCTAGTAACTGAAGCTTTTGTAGTAGTATCTCATGATCCACACAATCAAAAGGCTTTGTCAAAGCAATAAAAATGGCTAGCACACGATTTCCTTCGTCTAGTTTGTCAGAGATTACTTTCATTAAATCACTAAGAGCAGTAGTTGTAGAATGTTTTTCTCTAAAGCCATGCTGATTCGGTATTATTACATTTTTTAACAAAATAGATAATACGTGAAGTAAATGCTTTCTCAAAAATTTTATAAAAAGTGGATAACAACGATATCGGACGGTAACTTTTTAATTGTTTTGTTTCTCCAGTTTTGTACAAAGCAATGACTTTTAACACGTTTGGATATATTCCTTCCTTTAAACATTTATTTACCTATAACTTGAGTTAAAGGAGCGATAACATACTCTGCCGATTGTTTTAATAGTTTAGCCGTTATACCATCATGTCCCGGCGAGCTGTTACTATTTAGGGACATTATAGTAGATGATAATTCGTTTTTACTGAGAGGTGACAAATACATAGTATTATCAATCTTCAAGTGTTTATCTGTAATATATAAGTTATTAGTATATATTGTGTTAAGATTCGTCATGTTGGAAATATTTATGAAGTAGTTGTTTCATACATTTACAATGATCAATGGATCTTTAACCTCTACATTATTGATTATGAAGACATTTGTTACAGTAGACCTGTTTTTATTAATTTTTAAGGTTTTATTAATTAGTTGCCATGCGGTTTTTATTTTATAGTTCGCATTCTTAAGTTTATTATCAAAGTACATCCATTTTGCTAACATTAGAACACCTCTGTAAATTTGCCTATATTTTTTGTAATACGCTTGTGACACAAACCCCTCTTTCAATTGAATAAAAAGATTCTTTGGTTTTGTAGTCAATATCTTTAAACCAGCAGAAATCCAAGGTTTGGAACAAGAGTTAGATGTTTTTTTACTTGTTTAAAAGCTGCACTATAGCACCTGGCAATATTGTTTATAAAATCAAGAAAGTCTTTATGAACATCGCTTACTTTATGTTGGCTATTCCAATTAATGTCTTTTACATACGAAATAAAGGAGTTAATGTTCTGTTTAGAAAAGGATTTACCTGGATAGTTTGTATTTACAACTAACCTGCTCCTTAAAAATTTAATTTTTTGGGCAGAGTGGCCAGAAAGGCCATTAAATGTCACATTTTTATCCAAACTATTAAAATTAGTTAAAATATAGTCTATACCAGTACAACTTGTTGGGGTTATTCGTGTTGGTTCCAAGAAAACGGAATTCAGTCCATGTACACCCAGTCCAATGATCTGTTTCTTTCATTTTTCATTCAGTCAATTAGTATATCTATATTTAAATCACCACCTACTACTAATCTATGAACTAAATTATTTTTGTTTAAATCAATCAAAACATGTTCTAGGTTTTCAAAAAAAATATATTTAATGAGCTAACAGAATTATTGGGAGATCTGTAAATACACAAAATTAGTAATGTCGAATTATCTAAAGTTACCCGTATCGCTGCACATTCAAGTATTTTTTCAGTTTTATATTTTGCAGGAGAGTTATAGTTGATACTATGTTTCCATGTTCTGATTTAACATAAATTAATACGCCTCCGCATCTAATACTTGGTCTGTAGTAATAACTAACAATTTCAAAGCCTTCCAAAGTAGCACATTTCACTGCTTCTTTAACAAAACTTTCAGAAACACACAACACGTCTATCTCTTTATTCGCTGCCATGACTTCAATTTCTTCAAATCTATATTTAATTCACTGCATATTTTGGTGTAGAATAGTGAAGTATTATTACATTTAATTATATTGGTTGCCGATGACTTCTTTAATTCTTAATTCTTCATTAACAGTATGTACTACTATTAGGTTACTTTCCACAATGTATTGATTTGTTAATGATTTAAAATTATGTGGATTTTTAAATTGCAATAGTTCATTGAAATATTTAACATTTTTGCTATTCCTGAGCATAGTAATTCTTTTGCCTTCCTATTCGCATGACATCCATGTAAAGTGATTACACTCTAATATTTTATTTATGTCTAATAATTTGTAAACGATGTGTTCAATCGCCGCATTATACAGGGTGTGGCGCGAAAAGTTTTGATTAAAAGTAATGGCGGATACCGTTATGTTAAAAATCTGAAATTGCGAAGCTCTAGGTTTTGGATGACGCTGAGTTCAAATATAATATTGTCCTGAATGTGGCAGACACATTGAATAACAATATCTCCATTAATCACGAAGCTAGTGATGTGAAATTGTAACCAATAAACAACAAGCGCTTGCCCGTTAACTCCATATATACATCTCATTGATATTTCATACAGGGTGTTTTAAACTTAGCCGCCAACATGCACAATTTAAATCATTTATAAGTTGCTTACTTTAAATAGAACACCCTGTATTTTATTACATTATACGCTGTATTTTTTTAAGCCAATTCGTTTGGTATCAATATTCCCTATACCTAAATCCAACCACTTTAGAGATATTTCATTATCTTAGTTAAAACATAACAACACTAAATTATTTCAACATTAGTGAAGGGTAGGCCATGATTTCCATTATTTAAGGTGATACTTTGTTATTTTTTCATAAGTTATTAATTCTGAAAAGTAACCAATAGCCTGAAAGGATTATTAATTGTGGATATCATTAAAAACGTTCAATAGGTATTTTGCATTCATTTAATTAGATAACTTACAAACAAAAATAACTAAATGTAATATTAAACAAATAAAGTTTTATAATAAGTGTTCAAAATTAGCACCATCTACTTCTAAACATTTATGAATCCTTTTCATTAAGTTATGTCTTGTAATTCTGGAAATATGGTCGGGTGTTACAGAATTAAAAGCAAGTAAGACTCTCTGCATCATATCTTCCTTTGTCGTAATGGGTTTGGAAAATACCTGATTTTTAATGTAACCCCAAATACCAAAATCTAGAGGAGCCAAATCAGGAGAGTGAGCTGGCCAACGAAACGGACCCTGATTGACATCTATCATTAAACATGTCGTAAAGATGCTGAGCGACAAGCCCAAAGTTATGAGGAGGTGCTCCATCTTGCTGATACCAAGCTGAAGCCGCCTCTCCATTTCTTAAAGTATGTAACGCCGGTCGTACGGCTTCTTCTAAAATTTGGCAATACCTTGTACCATTTAAATTTTCATTATAAAATTTTATCGTCTTTTATTGCACAAAAGATATTAAAACTTCAACTATCTTGGAAATAACGTGCACTACTAACATGTAGATTTTCATTAGACCAAAAATGGGAATTGTGTCGATTAAATAATCCATTTTTGCTAAACTTTGCTTCATCACACCATATAACTTTTTTTATGAAGTTTTCATCCTCTTGGGTCTTCATTAAAAACCATTCTCAGAATTCTACCCTTCGAGGAAATTACTTAATTGTAAGTGTTGCACCAAATGATATGAAAATGATTTCCATTTGTGTTTTTTTTTAAATGCGATGAATTGTTCTCGTCGACAAAGTAAGATCTCTAATGGAGGCATATGGAGAGGCCGTAAAATAACCCAAAACATTAATTTCGTTTATGTCACTGTCCACTAGTGGTTTATTTTTATTAATTTTTGTCTTAAATTGACCAAACTGACAACAGTTTTTAAGCAATCTTCTTACAATATCACCAGTTGCATTTGGTCGATTTGGATATCTTTCTGCAAAAACACGGCACGTCTGTTCAACAATTCTATTATACTCGCCGTAAATAATAATAAGATTTAAAAAATCATCATTAGTAAATCCTACATTTGCTATTATTTACCATGAAATACAAACTGGTAAAGAAAACTGTCAAAACAGCATAAACAATTAACTTTCTAACTATCAAATCTCTGACAGCCATGGCCTACCCTTCACTAATTTTGAAATAATTATGTGTTGTTACGTTTTAACTAAGATAATGAAATATCTCAAAAGTGGTTGGATTTAGGTATAGGGAATACCGATACCAAACGAATTGGTTTAAAAAAATACAACGGAAAATGTAATAAAATACAGGGTGTTCTATTTAAAGTAAGCAAGTTATAAATGATGTAAATTATGCATGTTGGCGGCTAAGTTTAAAACACCCTGTATGAAATATCAATGAGATGGATATACGGAGTTAACGAGCAAGCGCTTGCTGTTTATTGGTTACTATTTCACGTCACTAGCTTCGTTATTAATGGAGATATCGTTATTCAATGTGGACTAGAATTTTTTCAAAATTTAAAAAAAAATCAAAATATCTCGAAAATACTTCATTTTTGGTATAGGACATTGTGCACAAATTTTATCTAGAATTTCATGTAGAATTCGAAAATAAAATAAAAAATATTAGGTTCCATTTCAAATAACAAAGTTGACGTCTACTTCAGGTATAACCGGAAGTGTCATATTCAGGACAATATTATATTTGATGAATTCAGCGTCATCCAAAACCTAGAGCTTCGCAATTTCAGATTTTTAACGTAACTGTATCCGCCATTACTTTTAATCAAAACTCTTCGCGCCACACCCTGTACAATCCGGCGATTGAACACAGCTTTTACAAATTATTAGACATAAATAAAATATTAGAGTGTAATCACTTTACATGGATGTCATGTGAATAGGAAGGGAAAAGAATTACTACGCTCAGGAATAGCAAAAATTTTAAATATTTCAATGAACTATTGCAATTTAAAAAATCCACATAATTTTAAATTATTAACAAATCAATACATTGTGGACAATAACCTAATAGTAATACATACTGTTAATTAAGAATTAAAAAAGTCACCGGCAGGTGGTAGGCATGTATACTCCATGCCAGCCGGGGAGGTACCACCACCCTTACCATGGGCTCCTTAATATTGGGTCTCCGATTTTCTGAGCTCGGTAAGGGCTGCCGGTTACTTTTTCCATCATCCTTAATTTATTCTCATCCTTATTCTTCCTTCTCGGCCTCACTGTCTTCCTATCGGATTAACCTCCTAAGTGTTCCTGAGTGCTTTAGTACGATAGGCCAAATTTAGTCTGTTCAGGTCCACAATCATAAAAAAAAAACCAATAAAATTAAATGTAATAATACTTCACTATTCTACACCAAAATATGCAGTGAATTAAGTATAGATTTGAAGAAATTGAAGTCATGGCAGCGAATGAAAAGATAGACGTGTTGTCTGTTTCTGAAAGTTTTGTTAAAGAAGCAGTGAAATGTGCTACTTTGGAAGGCTATGATATTGTTAGTTATTATTGCAGACCAAGTATTAGATGCGGAGGCGTATTAATTTATGTTAAATCAGAACATACACTTCCGGTATAACCGGAAGTGCCACATTCAGGACAATATTATATTTGAACTCAGCGTCATCCAAAACCTACAGCTTCGTAATTTCAGGTTTTTAACATAACTGTATCCGCCATTACTTTTAATGAAAACTCTTCGCGCCACACCCTGTATAGACTGCAGTTTATATTGTATATGATATCATTTAACACCTTACAATTACGTCTGTAATCTTATATTTAATGCCCAAAAGTTATATAGACGAAGAAGTTATAACGACGAAGTGTAAAAATGGTGCATTTTTCTTTAAAAATCCTTTATTATTGAAGCCATCCTGAGTTTAACTGCAGAAATGTCTGAAGCGAGATTATGAAAGACCGTCTTAGTGTTTACCGATTTATGTAAAGATGATGGGCGAGGTCCCCAAGATATGAGTCAGGCGACAATTGTTCAAGGTGTAGTTGACATCACGTTAAGTGCCGCTGTGAGATCCCAAAAACAGAATAGGTAGGAGCTTGCAAATTTGTTACCCTCTTCTAATGGATCAACAGGTGATATTTCAAGTTTCTTCGCTCGTGTTGATATAATACTCTGTACAAATTAGATAAGTCCGGATTGTTACTGGTAAAATTAAAATTAGACGGACCGGCTTTAATGTGGTTTCATTCAAAACCGGAATATGCTGCTTTTAGTTACGAGGAACTTAAACAGGAAATGCTTGACCAACTTGAAGTTCGAGAAGTTCACTTGTAGTTGATGCGAAAGTTTGAGAACAGGAAATGGAAAAAGTATGAAACACTTGTGTAATATAATCAAGCAAAGGTTGTTTTAGGAAACAAGTTAAAATTAACAGAAGAAAACTTACTAATTTACATTATCGATGGTATAGAAAACACCGAATTCAGCAAAGAATTTACTAGTTTAAAACATATGCTTAGACTTTCTAAAGACATTAGTAATAGAAACAGTGCTAATATACCAAAGAAACGATTTATTCCAAAAGGCAATAATGAAAACTTACCAGCGAAGTCTACTGTTCGGTGTTACAACTGTCATACTATTGGGCATTATATTTCTGATTGTCCCAAGCCCAAACGTAAACGAGGTTCGTGCTATATTTGTGGTTCCAAAGAATATCAGAGGAATTCATGTCCCAAGAGTAGAGCAAGCACCTCATACGGTAGTACTGCAGTGAGCCCGGATGAATTTAACTACAGCTTATTCTATATTGGTTTATTTGTCAGACGACTATAACTTTAGATTAGGTTTAAGTGCAATTATCGATAGTGGTGCCGTGATTTCATTCCTCAAACAAATGTTAGTTGCACATTTAAATTTAGTTCCAACCAAAAACACAAAATTGTTTGGCATAAACAATAGCATACTAGACACTATCGGTACTCTGAATTTGAATATATATTATTTACCAACAATTATAACAGAAATACTTTATTTTGTGTAGTTTCAGATTCAGCGATACCCCACAATTGCCCTCTCGATCGAGATTTGATCACGAAACCAGATGTGTCAATTTCTTTTGAGGGCAATAACGTTACTGTTTGTCCAAAAAGCAATAATCAATATAATTTGAAAATTGCTGATGAATGTTTTTCGTATGAATATTAATTATGTGGAAAACAATGAAAATTCACCATTAGAATTCACCTAGAATACATGTTGATGAATTAATTGACATATACAATACGTACTGCCTGTAAAGCCCTATCAACCAGAGACTGGCATTGAAATGAAAATAAGAATTTGCTCTAGGTTAGAACGTTAATTTTATTACAAAACCAAGACGTTTGTCCCTTTATGAAAACGAGGTTGTAAAAACATTGTCCGTGATTTCCTGGAAAATAAGATTATTCGTAAAAGTAATTCCAAATATGCGTCTCCTATTGTATTAGTCAGAAAAAGGAACGGGGAGTATCGAATGTGTGTTGATTACAGAATGTTGAATTCAATGACCACAAAGAATAATTTCCATTGTCTCTCATAGAAGACCGCATTAGTAAAAAGATAAAACTATTTAACAAGGGCAGATTGAACGTATCAAGGTTCCTTACGGGCTTACAAATAGTCCTCTCGTATTCATGCACTCTATTAATCAAGTTTTTCAGGACTGAATTTACCAAAATAAAATTTTGATATATATCGATGATATATTAATTGCAACCACTTACTTAGAACTTAGAAACTTTGAATCACCGTAGTAAAAATAAATTAAGTTTAAGATTGGACTAATGCTCATTTTTTAAAACTAATGTTTACTCTTTAGGATATGAAATTACACTTATGCCAAATAAAACCACTTTATCTTCCTTATCCAGTGTCACGAAATGCTAAATAGTTGCACAGTTTTCTTCGTTTATCTTCCTATATTAGCTTTTAACAAGCTAACAGATATTTTGACTTTATTCCCCTACTGCTGAAACACATATTCATTGTGATGCCAGTACATTTGGTTATGGTTCTGTATTTCAACAGAAACAGATAGACGGTCATTTCCACCCAATCTTTTATTTCAGTCAAAGAACTTTACCTACGAAATCAAAGTACCACAGTTTCAAGATGTTAGCGATATTTGACACCTTGAAACGATTTTGCACTTATTTGCAAGGCATTACAAGACCTTCCAAATTTTTACAGTTTGAATTTAGCACTTAAAAAAAGACATTAATCCTCGAATTTTGCGTTGGAGCTTATTTTTACAGGATTTTGATTATAAGTTAGATCACAGACCATCATCATCCATGAGGCATGCAGATGCATTAAGTAGATGTTTTTCACAAGTCTTATCTGAAAGTACATGCGAGCAAAACCTATCTATTAATCAGAGTTTGGATCCTAAAATTTAAAAGATTAAATATGAATTAGAAAGATCTGAAAGCAAACTTTTTGAGTTACGAAATGGATTATTTGAACAATTTGCCGATTTACAAATTGAACATGTTAAAATAGCTGCAGGAGTTCCTAAAGCTAATGGGCAAGTAGAAGGTTTAAATAGAGACATAACCCCAATTGTAGTAAAGTTAGCAAATAGCCTTGAGAAATGCGGCCTTACTTTAGCTGATGTGGAATTTACACTTAACGACACAATCAACCGTTCCACGTGTGGAACACCCGCAAAACTTTTATTTAGAATTAACCAGTTAGGCAAAATTAATGATGTTTTAAAACTTATGCTGGATAGTAACGAAGATGAACGTAACTTAGAAAATATCAGGAACACTGCCACTGATAAACTAATTAAAACACGGGAATATAATAAATGTTATTTTGACAAAAGACGTAAGATGCCCAAACTGTATCAAATTGGTGACTATGTAGTTATGACAAACATTGGTGTTACACCAGGAGTGAACAAAAGGTTAATTCCTTTGTTTAAGGGTACATACATAGATAAACAGGTATTAAACAAAGATCGATAGGTTATAGTTGATATCGATGGTCATCAAATTACTCGTAAACCGTATGAAGGTGTTATGGATGCATCTCATTTGAGACAATGGTCACATGACTGAATATTTTCAGGTTGTAGTCTAGGAGGTATGGTTATATTGTCATTTATATTTTGATTTTTTTAATTTTCTGTATTTGCTTACTTACATTTAGGCATTATCACTTTGTAATCATTTATATATATATATATATATATATATATATATATACAAATCTGGAATGTCTCCACTCAACATTCCCGTATACATATACATACCATAAAAGAGTACTATCGGATTCAAATAATTACATAATAAAACTACGTACATGCAAAAAGAAACTGAAATTTTTAGATTCCCGTATACTATACCAAGTATAGTAAAGGGAAAGTTATAATGAAAAAATTCGACCTCGAGCTTGTAGGTAGCAGACCGCGAAAATTTTATTATTACAATGAACGTTTGTCAAATCGCCATTGTTACCGCGATAGAAAAGATAATTAGTGAATTTTTAATATCTTGATAATACGTCGTAATTTGCTAATGTTTTCGGAATATTTTATTGCATGTATTTTTATGTAAGAAATGTGGGAATGTTTGTAATTGATATTTGAGCAAAGGTTGAACAGAAAAAGGTAACATATATTGGGGTGGAGAAACAGGTGTTCTGCGGAACTGTAGTGACGAATTGTTGAAAATTTCTATACGTGCGGTCTTGATGTAGAAATGTGTTTTTCAAATATTAATCTATAAATAACAGTCACCTTTTTGAACTTAAAGCGCGTATGTTAACGACTTGTGCCTGTGATTAATTAAAGGGATATGTATTCAAGTGTAAGTAGGTATTTTTATATAAATTAATGGTGGCAGCAAATAATTGTACAAGCCTATATAACCTATTAAAAATCGATCACTGCCTTGCAAAGGTATCTTATTCGCACGCAGGCTCATTAAGCTGAAATCTACTAAAATAAAAGACAGTACAGGACTGCCTCACTCTTGTATTTGTATGAATTAGCATTGTTGTTTGTTGTTTATATTTATATTTCTGTAGCGGTGGGCTGGTGAACGGGTACATTATATAAGAGGGAATTGCCAAGTGGGTACACACTCCCGGGTCCAGATAACCATTAAACACCTCGAATATTATTTTTATTGTTTTTATTGTTGTATAGATGAATGTGTAACCTGAGAAAGAGGCGCTGTATTGTTTTCTAACGCACTCAAACGTCATGATCTATTTATAACTTACCCTTATAAGGCTTTGTTTTAATGAGTTTTGTTTTGTGTCAGTTTGATAAGTAGAATTGTTTGACTGCGAACTAATTTCTCTTTATGTGCAATTGATTGTAATTTTTCGAATGTATTTTGTGCTTTAGTAGTCACCAAACAATTGTGTACGTGTAAATTCCTTGACTATTTTATTTTGTCCTTGCCTTTACCTTATTATCACCTGTGAAATTTTACTGTTGTTGTATTTAATATGTACCGTAATTTGCCTTACTATTTTATGTGCTTATTTACCTAAAGACCGGCATAATTTTTTTTAAAGGGCCACATGTTTGATATTACGATTTTTATTCTGATTATTTATAACACGATTGTAGGTGTGACTGCATGGTTCTTTTATTGTGTTTATGTGTAACTAAACTGCTTTTTATTTATTTTTCTCTTAATGTTATAATTTTGTACGCACTTTAACCAGATTTAATGGTGTTTTGTTATATATTTAACTCTTTCATGTTTTTTTTTGTTATTTGATTTGTTAGTGTACTTGTGCAATTACTTATTTATGAATGAAGTGGGTTTTATTGGTGTTTCTTTCCCACAATAGTCCATTAACGGGTTAGACCACCATTGCGCAAAGCTCGTTAACTTTAATTTGAGTAGTTTCATTGTTTACCTGCCCCTAATGATGCAATACGTACCTCATCCAGCCTATCTATTTCAAGTACCACAGCACACCTAGCACTAGACGGCCACTTCGTTTGATCAGATTTGAGATTTTGGATATCAACACCTACAATGAAATTAGTAGTGGTAGATGCTTTATTCTTTGCTCGTCTAACATTGTATTTTTTTAAATATTTCTTTACAGATGATAATCGATTACGTGAATATTTAGAGTTGGTGTATAATCAAATTACCCCAAAAGCAGCATCTTTTGGCCGAGTTAAAATTATCCAGAGAAAATGAGTATAATCGTCCCATTTGCAAATAAAAAGAAGCTATGGGCAAACATAGCCTTGGATATGAATAAAACTGGTCATTACTAATTAAGTGGGGACATATGTAATTCTAAATACCGAAATTTGTTGGCGACAGTAAACATAATAAAAAAGGGGGAGCAAAGTGGTGAAGCAGTAATAAACTGGGAATATTTTCAGTTGTTTGATGGTTATTTAGGATCAAAACCTTCTATAACACCTCCACTATAAACGCTAGGATCTGATGACAATATTGATAATGTATGTGCGGAATCCTGATCGTCAACTTCAATAGAAGAGACAGCTTGTGATAGCGAGATGCCGAAAAAAGGAAATTAGACGAGGGAATTACATTCAATGCATATGTAAAGGAAAAATTAAAAATGGACAAATAAAATCAAGAGAAAAAAGAAAAAGGAGAAGAACAAACATGGAAAGAAAAGCAGTCACTTAAAGAACGAGAAATAGCAGCAATTGAAAAACTTGCAAATACCAGTGCGAGTAAAAAATAATATTAGTTTCTACATTAAGTTGCAGTAAAATGTGTTTTTAAATTTATTTAGTTTTTCGGGATTAATAAAATACAAGTGTTTAGTTATGTATCTTTCAGTAAAAAAATTAATGAATTAAAACATATTTAAAATATTCAATAGTAATTGCACTGATTTTATATTATGATCATTAAGTACTTCATCTGCATCACTTTCATTGTCTTCTGTAATGTTTAGGAATTCATTCAACCCAGCTCCATCTTTCTTTAAACTAATTTTATGCAGAATACAAGCTGAAAATACTACATATTCAACAAAAGCCAAATTTAATAAATGTAAATATCTTAAACGTACAAATTTTGCTTTTAATGGCCCAATGGCTTGTTCCGTCACCACCCTGGTGCTGCTGAGGCAACTGTTACATTGCCTTTGCCTTCTTGCCAATCAAGTGGACATGCCGAATCCCCCAGTAGATGTGTGTTAGGAGGCAAAATGTTTTCATTTTTTAATTGCGAATATATTGGAGAGTTTTGCAACATGCGTGCATCATTGACTGATCCTGGCCAACCAAAATAAATGTCTATAAACTCTTGCTTAGAATTGCAGACTGCTTCAAGGAGCATGGAATGATGCCCTTTTCTATTATACTAAGAACTATCTCGTAATGAGCCAGGAATAGGAATATGTGTTCCATCCACACAACCATTAACATTAGTCCTCGTAGATGGTTAAAATTGTTTACAGCATTTACGACATCCTCTCCTGCTGGCAATTTGATGAAACGTTTTACTTCTCAGGCAATAGATTTACACGTTTTTAAAAATACTGTATGCGATGACCTTTGCTGAAACCAAATCGACCACGCACTGATCTAAATGTCTCTTCAGTTGCTAATAACCAAATAGTCATCAAAAGGCAATCAATCAAGGGTACAGCTGGTTTACCAATCACATTCACTTTGGTTTGCTTCAAAATTATATGAAGGTCCTAGAAATAAACATAATCAACAAATTTCCTAACAAACCTGTATGCATGATATACCTCAACATCCAGTACGACTAAGTCGAAAATGTGTTTTAAAATCTAATTCTGAGTAATGATTCACCACCTTAATTACAAGCTTTGAATTTTTAAAATGCAGTTCGGATTCGTCTGATGATGATGAACTTTGAAAGAAACTTTTGTGAAAGCATAAATTTCCATCATTTTTGTAGTTTAACTTTATATTATGCTTTCAAGGATCACAAAAAATTACTATTTATACCCTCACTTAACAGTTGACGTATTCATTTTCATAAAGTCAATCAGACTTTAATCGCGATGAATTTGTTGCTCATCGATGAATGAAATGTATTTGATGTTGACTTTAAAAACGGTTGGATGCATAATTGATTAAGGGTAACAGCACCCAGATAATTTCTAATTGTACAACAGTTTAGTCGACTTTCTAATGACATTAGCTTTTATGTAAGTACGGACATAGTACAATCAGAGACCAACTCAATTATTTAATCAAAAGTAATCGGCGGACCCTTTTTTGTCGGCCAACTCTAGACAACTGGCGATAACTCTACGGCAGCTTATGAGAGTACGCAGACAGTTAATTTTTTAGTCGTTTGTGAATATTGTGTTTACAGTAAAAAATTGCGTCTCAGGAACAAATATATTAGATGTAGAGACATTAATTAATTTAGTAGAGGTTCGGGCAGCTTTGTAGATACATGAAATATTTAAGAGTATAGCGACATTAATATAAAATAGAAATTATGGGAAGAAGTATGTGCCGAAATATGTCCAAACTGGGGAGGGTTAACGCCTCAATAGAAAACAGAACGTCGTAAGTAGGTATAGTTTTATTTTTTAACTTTATCATACTGGAACGGAACAGATCCTTGCGGTGAGACAAAGTAAGATGTTAAATACTGTCGTACGTTGATCCCACTAACACGGTTCATTCCTCTTGTATCATTAACTACAGTTTCATTATCCAATTGGTTCTCGTAAAGTGTATCAACCAATGCAATTCCGTCTTTTAGAAAAATTTATATCCACATCGATGGGATGATAAAATATTCGCCATTTATTTGCTAATATTCCGAAAGTACACTCAACAAATCTCCTGGCACGGGTTTTATATATATATATATATATATATATATATATATATATATATATATATAGTTAAAAATTTTCTTAACGTACGTTAGGTTTTTTGGTGCATAAGGCCTTAAAATACAATTTGAAAATCCAAATGCCTCATCAGCCACTAGACAAAAAGGCATGATAAGTCCATTTTCGTCGTTTGGTAAGATCTTCTTCCTTCGGGTACATTTAGTTGATTATTCAGAAGCCTTGTCCCTGCTTTAGAACAATTAAAAATTTGTGAATCACTGAAGCCTCCGTAAGCACCAACATATAGTGCAATAAATTCATAATCTGCATCAGTCCAAGCCATAAGAACACATGAAAAAAATTTCTTAATTGTAGAATGAGGATCCTGAATTGTCTCGACAAATCAGTCGTGTGTATTTACCGTCCACCGCACCAATAACATTTGGAAGATTTGTATGATCATAAACTTCATCAGTAATTTTTATCCACTCCACTCTATCTTTTTGTGGGATAACCAATGGTTGCAAATTTTTTTACAATACCTCTTATAGTTAAAGGGTCTATCAAATATTGAAAAGAACGGGACGGCAATAACTTTTCTCTGTTACAGGTAAAGAAGTACAGGAGAAGTCGTAAAACTTAAGAACATGTTTTAGTAAAGAATTACAAATACAAAATCAGTTAAATCTGGTCAAGCAGCTTCAAAACGGGTATATATTATATATATATATATATATATATATATATATATATATATATATATATATATATATATATATATATATATATATATATATATATATATATATATATATATACAGGGTGATTGGTCGAAACCATTCATTAGAAGTATTAGGAGTTCCAGCCATGGCTGATTTCTGAAAGTTTGTATCTGGACTAAGTGATTCATATTCTATTTAAGGAAAATATTTTCATGATGACTACACTTCCGGTTATACCGGAAGTAGCCATCAACTTTGTTATTTTAAATTGAATCGTACCATTTTTGTGGCATATTCGAATTGTACTCGCCATTTTAGTAGAAATTTTATCAATGTTCCCTATACTTAAATTTAATAGTTTTTGAGATTTAAATTTTTTTTCGAAAATTATTGGTTGAACACTATGACATTTGACAATGCCTACTGGCGCCATTTTTAGTACGAAGCAAGTAATATTGACGTTATGCATAGGGGTATCCTTAAGCTTTACGCTGATGCTTCCGGTACTGCCGAATTATCTACAGGGTGTTCAAAATGTGACTTCCATCTTTTGAAAATAAAAACCATAAAAACTTAACTTTTTCAAATACAATGCCCAATATTTTCTTCCTTTAACGGATGCAGAATAAAATTCTGCATTGATTTGTATTAGCATTCCCTATACCTATCTTCAACAGTTTTTCAGTTATTCAGGTATTTCTAAAATCTCGTCCGAAATTTAGAAAAATTAATTCGATTTCTCCACGGCCGAAGCCTACTACAGATGCAGAAACCAATTACATTAATGTAGTTTATCAAAGCAAACAGAACTGTTAAATTTCGTCAACAAATAAGATGAGAATAAAAGTAATATGCAAATAATAACTATTAATATTATTGAAAGTAAGAAAAACAATTCAAAATTTTATAAATGTTCTATGTGGCCTCCATTTTGTTGAAGACAACCTAAAAGTCTTGACTGAACTTCTTTCGTGCAAGCTTTTTTGACGTGATGACGATTTAACTGGCGAAATGCCGTCGTTACTCTTAAGCCTAGGTCTTCTCTTGTGTGGACTGGAGTGGCGTATACTTGATTCTTGACTTCGCCCCACACGTAGAAGTCGAGTGGAGTTAGATCGGGAGATCGGGGGGGCCACCGCCATGGTCCGTTTCGACCGATCCACTGATCACCAAACATATTGGTGAGCTCTTGATCAACGTCGCGCGTCGAATGTGCAGGAGCTCCGTCCATTTGATACCAGCAGTATTGTAAAATATTAAGAGGCAGATTTTCTAAAAATTCAGAGACATCCGTTCTCAGAATCTCCAAATATTTTATACTTGTCAAATTTTCATCATAAATTTGAAAAGAGACACGACCATTCATTACAAGACAAAACACGTTAAAACTAAATTTGTTTTGAAAATTTGATACTCGGTTGAAATGTGGGTTTTCCGACGCCCAATAGTGCCAATTACGTCGATTAACAATTCCTTCTCTGGTAAATTTTGCTTCGTCCGTCCAAATTATTTTTCGTAAAAACAGCGGGTCTTCCTGAATTCTGATTAACATTTGCTTACCAAATTCCACTCGCTTGAAATTATCGCCTGGATGAAGTGCTTGAACCAAGGTAAACGAATAATCATGCATTTTATGCTTCTTTAAGATGTATTGTATGGAATAGTAAGACAGGCCCAAATCTTCTGCAGCAGATCGTATCGAGCCGTGGGGATAGTTATTAAAATATGCTAGGACATTAACTTCATTAGCTTCTTCGCCAGTAATAGGCTTTGATCGTGTTCTGGCAGCTTTCTGTTCCATACCGTAAAAAGTTTGACTCTATTCGCTTAAATTTGTGCTTGTTCATTGGTGTTAAATGAGGATATCGGTCATTAAACAAACGGCAAGTTCTGCTAATAATCTTATCACATTCTCCATGAATATAAAATAAGTTCAAAATATCCCTGTTTGAATACTTCCCATTTTCCATTTTGATAAACCGAACACAGAAACACAACAAAAGGTATTGACAGTTACTAACAACAAACTTAGCTGTGGTTTCCATGGCTATCCATGGAAAAATCAGGTAAATTGTTTTGAATTTCAGAAGAAATGAACAAATACCTCAATATGAGAAAAACTATCGAAAATAGGTATAGGGAATGCTAATACTAATCAATGCAGAATTTTATTTTGTATCCGTTAAAGGAAGAAAATATTGGGCATTGTATTTGAAAAAGTTAAGTTTTTATGGTTTTTATTTTCAAAAGATGGAAGTCACATTTTGAACACCCTGTAGATAATTCGGCAGTACCGGAAGCATCAGCGTAAAGCTTAAGGATACCCCTATGCATAACGTCAATATTACTTGCTTCGTACTAAAAATGGCGCCAGTAGGCATTGTCAAATGTCATAGTGTTCAACCAATAATTTTCGAAAAAAAAATTTAAATCTCAAAAACTATTAAATTTAAGTATAGGGAACATTGATAAAATTTCTACTTAAATGGCGAGTACAATTCGAATATGCCATAAAAAGGGTGCGATTCTATTTAAAATAACAAAGTTGATGGCTACTTCCGGTATAACCGGAAGTGTAGTCATCATGAAAATATTTTCCTTAAATAGAATATGCATCACTTAGTCCAGATACAAACTTTCAGAAATCAGCCATGGCTGGAACTCTAATACTTCTAATGAATGATTTCGAAATCAATCAATATATATATTATATATATATATATATATATATATATATAATATAATATATATATATATATATATATATATATATATATATATATATATATATTTCGAAAGATTATTATTTCTTCTACCAACCATTGAACAACAGCAAACAGATAGCAACTCTGACGAAGAACATGATACGAACGTTGAGACTACGGAACCAGAGAGTGTAAGAAATTCCACCGAAGTATTTGAGGTACCAACATCTTGTAGGTCTTCAACATTCAATGTCAGTCGTGGTACAAAGCGAAAAAAGAACAACTGACGAATTTGAGGCAAAATTACTTAAATTACTTCAAGATGAGAAAAAAGTTGACGAGGATACGCATTTTGTATTATCGTTGGTACCTCACTTTAGATCATTAAATGAGGATGAAAAATTTGATGCCAAAATTTAAATATTCCAAATTCTACGAAAAGTAAAGAAAAATAAAGTCCTACAGTCCGTTACTCAACAAGGAAATATTGGCATACCTTTACATTCTCCACCTCCGGTGCCACGTTCATAAGCAACTGATACATGCTACCAGTTTCCTTCACGCATTCAAACATATGCAAAGCATTCACAACCACCTCAATATTGCAGCATCCCATCACCTTCAAATACCGATAATATAGCCCAATCGTTTTATTCCAATTTCTCCAGAGTCAGATTTGTTAAAATTATATTAATTTGTAATGGTTTACTGTTTGTATTAAAAGTATAAATAAATAGTTTTCTTTCTTACCTTAATGTTACACTCAGCCTTTCTTCAGGTGTTATAGCTAAACGTTTATTTATGTCTTTTTTTGCGAAGAGAAGATGAAACTAAATTTAACAATTCAGTAAAGCTTGTCACACTCATTCGCTAAAAAGGAAAGAATTTTTCAGGATGGTTCATTAGATTTGCATGTAAATTGTGTATTTCCTCTCTCCAGTCGGGTTTTCCTCCCGATAGACTGGATGTCCGGAAAATACTGGATCAACGCTTAATAGAAAACTCAGCTAAATTTGGGCCGATATGGGATAACTTGCCTATGTCAAAAGTTGATAACAGAGAAACAGGGTGTTAAAGTTGGATTGTTTTCTTTTGTTTATGTAACTTTTGACAGGTATTTACAAATGTCATCAAATTTGGTATTCGGGTTTTTTTTTTGAGATGATGAATTTAAGTTTGTTAACCATTCTTTCGTATTTCGAAGAGGGCGCCATTTGTAGGGTTTCCAAGTTTTTGTGCGACCCTGTATACAACTTTTGACCCAAGGAATTAATTCTCCTATCTTTTCTACATAAAAAGGTACACTTTGTAAAAGGCGCTCTGAGCAGCCGTTTTCTAGTAAAAAAGTTTTAAACCTTACACTGCAGAAGTATTTTATTACAGATTTGAATAGCATTTTTTACGGGCTTTCAATAGATACTCACTTTGTACTACCTATTCCTAAGTGTTTTTGAATTAATTAGTAATAAAATTGTAAACTTTTTTGAATTTGTCACAATAGGGCCTATAAATTAAATGAAGACAATGTAATAATTCACAGTTAAACAAAAATAAAGCAATGCCAATTGCAATAAAACTGTGAAGCTATAGGTTTTGTGACATTTTGGGCTATAAAAGGACAATGCTTAATAATTATTTACTCGTAGAACAGCATAACTATAAACTTTAAAATGGAATTAAAGACCAATTTTATCATTCTAAAAAATATTGCAAAAAGCGACAGGGTCTGTGAAATCTTGCGGTCGTAATATTAGCTAAATAAAAAGGCCCTAAAAAAATTATTATCGATAGGGCTGGTTGTGATAAACAAAGCCTGCTTGATAGCTTTTTTTCTTTTTGCACGCATGCATAATCATAATGGCACTACATATGTGTAACCGTGGTTACGAATAACACTTGTTTCAATAAATAGAAGTTTTGTAACTTTTACATCTGTTAAGTGTTTTTAATTACCGAAAATTGATTACTATTAGAATAGTAAAAAGGTTGATATGCTACTAGTATACCGGTTTTGAGAAGGAAATTCGCGGCGAAGTGTCAGAGTTTACAGAGAGAAATTTGCTAATCGTCCGGTACCTAATTACAAAACCTTTGCCAAAAATGAACGTTATCTTCGCGAAACCGGTAGCTTTAAAAGAACATTTGAAGGACGGTGTCGTCAATGTACGGCACGAGCTATTGAAGCAGAAGAAAAAAATTTGGACAGGATTGAGGAACACGCGAGCACCAGCACGCGACGGCTAAATCGGGAGTTAGGTATTCCAAAAACAATCATCAATAATGTTATAAAAGAACAGTTATTACATCCATATCACTAAAAGGTCCAAGAACTTCTCCAAACTGACCTTCCGAAGAGGCTCGCGTTTTTCCAGAAAAATAATTCAAGATCCAAATTTTGCTCAAAAGATTTTGTTCACAGATTTCTCAAGGTCCGGTGTTACCAATCTGCATAACGAGCATGTTTATGCACTTGAAAATCATCATGCAATTAAAGTTGCACACCATCATCACGAATTCAGAATTAATGTCTGGGCTAGTATTTTTGACCGCTACCTCATTGGCCCTGTAGAAATTCCGGAAGCGACTAAATGGAGACAATTATCTACGCTTTCTGCAGGATACTTTACCGCTCCTTTTAGAAAGTATCCCTCTTTTGCTTCGTCGAGGTATGTGGTACATGCATGACGGTGCGCCTCCTCACTTTACAGTTGCTGTCCGACAATATTTACACAACCAATATCCAAACAAGTGGATTGGCAGGGAAAACGATGCGCCAGTTAAATGGGCACCTCGCTCTCCGTAACTGAACATGTGCATCTTCTTTTTGTGGGGTGTTTTAAAACAGATGTGTATCAAATTACAGTGAACGATCGAGACGATTTGTTGAGGAGAATTTTTTTAAATGCAGCAAATAATTTTAACAATCCTGAAACTCTCGACCGTGTTCAGTTTCACCTTTTAACATCTGCTAACATGTGTTTGCTGCAAAATGGAGGACAGTTCGCACATTTGTTGAATTGAGTAATTACTTGAACTAATTATTTAAACTTATCTCCAATGTTCAAATTTGTTGCATTACAGGTATCTAGCTATAAATTTATTAATAATTAATTTATTGAAACAAACTTGAAGATTTTATTATTCTTTTACCTATACCGAAGCTTCTGCAGCTAAATTTCAAACGTATTTTACTAGCAAACGACTGCCTAGAGTGCTTTTTACAAGGTACATTTTTTTTATTTAGAAAAGATAGGAGAATTGATTCCTTGTCTCAAAAGTTGTATACAGGGTCGCCCAAAAAAATTGGAATACAAAACACTGACGCTAAACCCTGCAGGTGGCGCCCTCTTCAAAATTCTAAAGAATGGTTGACAAATTTAAATTTGTCATCCCAAAAAACCACCGAATGTCAAGTTTGATGACATTTGTAAATACATGTCAAAAGTTAGATAAAAAAAAACAACTGTAACATCCTGTATATCTGTTATTATCAACTTTTGACATAGGCAATTTGACCCATATCGGCCCAATTTTAGCTAAGGAGTTTCCCATTAAGCGTTGATCTAGTATTTTCCGGACAGCCTGTATAAAAGAGCACAAAGTATTTTCTTGTTCACCATTTTAAACTATCTCTCGAAATCGTCTGTGTGCGCACGTTGCCAATGTCTTCCTAACTAAATTGTTCAGTTGTTCACAAATCGTATTATCAAGCCAACTTAACTACAACTCAACTAAACAGTTTAATCGTTTTAAAACCGACTGCGGTTACCCTAATCGTTGAACTAATCGGTAAATTAAAAAACTTACCCCAATACTCTGAGGTTAATTTAAAACTCAAAAACATGAGTCAGTTTACTGGAAGAACAAAATATCTACTTCTGTAACGAAGCGTGATGGAGAAGTTTTTCTGAACGCAATTACATGTAAAATCAATGAATGTGTAACAATTTTTGTTCTATACTCACATCTTAAACTTTGTAACCTTATACCAATTAAACTAGCTGTACATACCATTTGATGACATAATTAAGAACCCTGTAATGCAAAAGAATGATTACCCCAAAATAAAACTAAGTTTTAAAAACCTTTAGTTAAATATGAAACCTCGCACATATACATACAGACATATTTAGAAATTTGACTGCACCTTAACAGTCATCCTCAGGCAATTAAGCGATAAAAGCAAGTTGGTAGATTAACTAAAATGTAATAACATTTATAAATTCTTAACATTTAATAGAATGTAATTTTTAGTGTAGGTATTACTTTTATATCTCAATGATTAATATTTGACTTTCCTTAACCCCAAAATTGGTTTCATCTTGACAACCATATTAAGAATTAGATAAAGTGTAATATTGCAAAATCTAGATTTAATGGAAATCATCTAACGTAACTAATAATCTAAATTTTGCGTACCTGCTCTCTAAACACAAGATGCCAATATTAGCTATGATTGGGGGAAAGTTTTAATACGTGCATGAGCTCGTCACACGCTCTAAATGTCGCCCTAACATCATGAAAAAAGATTTATACTCTTCAAGGTGGAACATCTTTAACGATTCTAAAAATATCATAGAAATCGTTTTAAAAACAATTTTGTTAATAAGAGGAAAGTTTTATTTGGATTACTGCTTATAAAAGAAAATCAAACAGTACTAAAATAAGCAGTTAAAATAAATAGTAACAAATAACAAAAAAAGGAGCAATTGCTACACGTTACTACTTGAAACAAAACAGTTTCAACCACAAAATCTAATCAAGTCATCTGACGAGATTGTAAATGCTTTAAACTAAATTACTGAAACTAGTCAAATTGGTCGTAAAACATTAACCACTTAAGCCATCGTAATAAAAGTTATTAATTTACATTATTTAACATTCTTAAGCTTAATTAGAATTACAACTTTTACATGCTTACCAAAAGATTGTTTTGATGTAAAACTAAACCTATCTGAAGAAAGTTAATCGTGTGTATCTTATGGTAATTTATTTTCCCTGAAGTTGTTCTCACTCAAATGAAAATGTAAATTATTCTTAATGCTCTGAATAATAATTTCCTACTTTTAATCATTATCCTAAATGACAAATGGTTTCTGGATTAAGCATTTACTTTAATATTAATTTAGCTTCGATTACAAAAAAATGTGATAGTGTAAAACATTTTTCATTAACTAATTACAAACGCTATTACCTCTTTCATTGTTAAACACTAAATAACTGCTTTTAAAATATAGAAATTGAAATACTATGGTTAATAAGGAAAGGGTCATGTGCAAGAATTATGGCAAAAACCTTACAAAACAGACTCGGTTGCAAAACTTATAAAGTTATAACCAATTTAAAAACTAATTAATAAATTAAGTGTGCACATATTAAAAATATCTGGTATGGTCAGCACTCGACTTCTTATGCTAGTGTCAATCTTGTTTTACCAAGGAGTATATAGGGTAAATAGGAAAAAAAAATTTAATTTATTAATACTCGACTCAAAGGTCTAAAATTTATTTCAAATTAACTCACATAAATTCATAAGAACTCTTAATCTTTCTTAACGAATCCACACAATACGATTTTTATAATCCGATAAATTATACCGCAACAAAAATTCACGGAATCTTAATCTTTAACCTCAACTATAATATGGGAAAACTTACTAACTATTCACATTTACCGAAAAATAATCCATTATGGATCAGCTAATAATCTGATGTTATTAAGCAAAGTAAACTGTGCTACGTAAATATTCCACTTAATTGCCAAATAAATCTTACTCAATATAATTCAAAATCCTATAATACTAAATTCCAGGGCCGAACTAGCTACTGGCGAGGGTGGCATTCGTCATGGGCGCAACAAACGGAGGGGGCGCCGCACTTTATTCGTTTCTCGGGGCGCGGGCGCACACGTGTGACAAAATTTTCAAGCGAAGAAGCGTGATTCATGACGCTTCGCAGGCACGTCGAAGCGATAGCCAGAGCGTTAATCTTTGTATCTGTCTGTGGCATCGTAGCTCCCAGACAAACGAACCGATAGGAATAAATTTTTTTTTTTTTTTGAAAGGTGGCATAATGGTGTTCTTAGCTATGATTCTAGAAACATTTTTTAACTTTTAGGGATTTCTCTGTATCTGTCTTTTTTTTCTAAAATTTGTTTGTTTTATAGCATTGGAATTGAGTTGTAATTTTTAAGAACACTCATGAAAGAAATTAATAAACAGAAATACCATATGAGTGATGTTTAATATTTCATATAGACGAAGACGGAGACGGAGACGGAGACGGAGACGGGGACGGGGACGGGGACGGGGACGGGGACGGGGACGGGGACGGGGACGGGGACGGGGACGGGGACGGGGACGGGACGGGGACGGGGACGGGGACGGGGACGGGCGGGGACGGGGACGGGGACGGGGACGGGGACGGGACGGGGACGGGACGGAGACGGAGACGGAGACGGAGACGGAGACGGAGACGGAGACGGAGACGGAGACGGAGACGGAGACGGAGACGGAGACGGAGACGGAGACGGAGACGGAGACGGAGACGGAGACGGAGACGGAGACGGAGACGGAGACGGAGACGGAGACGGAGACGGAGACGGAGACGGAGACGGAGACGGAGACGGAGACGGAGACGGAGACGGAGACGGAGACGGAGACGGAGACGGAGACGGAGACGGAGACGGAGACGGAGACGAGACGAGACGGAGACGGAGACGGAGACGGAGACGGAGACGGAGACGGGAGACGGAGACGGAGACGGAGACGGAAGACGGAGACGAGAGACGGAGACGAGACGGAGACGGAGAGACGGAGACGGAGACGGAGACGGAGACGGAGACGGAGACGGAGACGGAGACGGAGACGGAGACGGAGACGGAGACTTTACTCATAGCTTTGCACATAAGAAAGTAAAAACGTATGATAACGAAAGAGATTAATGAATATATGAATGTAAGCACACAGCTTACACTACAAAATACTCGAAATTCTTACAAAATCTAATTTTTTTAATTAGTTTAGTAATAATAATGCACGTGTACTGAAGTGAAATTCAAAGCAAAGGTGTGCACGGGAAGAGAACATTAATATTTATATAATAACATACTGTTGCGGAGCATATTTACCCATAAAATCCCTAAGGCTTGCTATGTTATTTACAGGGTGTGATCCACCACGTATAGTTTGAAAAATTCGTAGCAAAGAGCACAGTAAAGGAATGATTGAATTAAACGATGAATTACTCGTCCGAAAGCATATCCCCACAAAAGTCGCATGGACTCGTAACCGCAACAAGGGTTCTCATTTGAAAGTAAAAATGACCTAAGGCTTTATACACCAATTTTGTGTGGAGAAACGACCAAATGCATTGATTATTTGGGCAAGATCGAACCTTTATGGTTTTCGTGCGTTGGTCATCATACGGGGCTGAAGTTGTTTTAGTCAAATCAATTCAATTTCGTTGGGATGGGCAAGAACGAACTTTTATGGTTTTAGGGTCTTGGTCATTATGAGGTTAAATATGCCCATAAATGCATTGATTAGGTTATAATGAACTAAATCGCTTGGTTTTTAAACTGTTGGCCACGATTTGGGTCCACAGCAACCGAAAAACTGTATTTACCAATTTTTGGAAAAACGACCATACCTATTGTCTGGGTGAGCAAGAACAAAATCTTATGGTTTTAGGAAGTTGGCAATTATTTGAGTACAAACATGTTCAAACACTTCCTTTATACACCAATTTCGTTGGGGAAAGTCAAACTCATTGCCTGGAAGGTCAAATACTACATGTTATGTTTCATAGCTATTGTGTATTAGGAGCGCAAAGTGATACATTACCGCTCTGAGAAAGAAGTTTGACTCGCCAAAGCGGCAATGTCACTTTGTGCTCGAATTACACACATGATTTTTTCTAAAAATGTTTAGTAGTAATTAATAATTATTGATAACCTTAAATTTCAAAACGTGAGCATCACTTTGCGTTGCACATGTGTTTTTGTAAGAATATTTGTTAAAAACTGTTTTTATTTTTACAATGTTGCTTATTTTCGTAGTGAACTCCTACAAAAAATTTTATTAAAATCTTTTCATTTCCATTTTGTAGGTTGGAAGGTCGTGTGGTGTTCCACACCAGATATTTATTGTACAAGAACGATCTTAACATCACGCGCTGGTCACAAAATTGTCGACATCTATCAAATACTCCTCAGCGCATACTTCTGTGAAAAGTTGCAGAAACGCTAAACGTTTCTTTATTAAGGTTTCGATGGTAACTAAGCGAGGGATTTACTTACTTTGCCGCTCGGCGAGCGCCAAAGTAAAAAAAAAGCTTGCTCCTCGGAAAAGTGGAACTTTGCGCTTTCTTTTGTATGTTACATGTATCAACCCTCCCCAGTCTCCCCTAAAATATTGACAAATACTAATTGTGGTCTTCCTATGCACCTTTTTTCTTTAGATTTTACACTTGAAGGGCTAACATAGGAGATACTTTTTCACGTAAAGACGCACGCCCATGGCGATTCATTTTCACTCAGGTAATGCGGCCAACATTTATACAGAACTTGTCATTGTTTATATTTCTATTAATATACGTTCTAGCACTGATTTTACTACTACTTATTGGTCACATAAATAGATCGTTATTTTTGAAACCTTTAAAGTCAAATAGCTAATTGATTAATTAAGTAAATTAAACCAATCAATTAAAAAAATTTCAATAATGCATTACTATTACATAAAATCAAAGATTAAAGCTCAATTAAAGAGTTTATAATTAAAAAAAATTTTAACACAATGTATGATCGGTCATATTAGACTATGTGTAGAAAGTACCGGATCAGATCCTTAACTCAATTTTTGTTTAATTATTCTAAAGAAGAAATAATTTCCGATTTTTTAATGTGAATACCTAAACACATATTCATGATAGTTTAAGATCAACATTTCGTAACGTGGGAACAGTTTTTAAAATATTACTAATACTTCCGGTTGGTGATGTCTTTGGGAAGCGTCCCTTTCAGTTTTAAAGGAATTATATGTTACTTAAGGAACAGTTTTTTACAAGATAAATCTTCTTGAATCAGTAGTGGTTAACATACTAGATTGCGATTAAACTATTTGTTTTCAAATCAAAATATTACGACATAGGAGTAAAAGTTATACTTTGTGTGGTGAGCTGGTGTATTTATTGCCGGAAACCAATGTAGTAGTTAATTTGCGAGCGAACTACACAAAAAATATTTTACTCCATGTAACATATGATAACCTTTTTTTTATTAAACTATATCTGCTAATTTGATTTAAAAAAAGTACTCTTATTATGGTCATTAGATCAGTTGAGTTGTCACGTCGTATCATGAAAGATACCGTATTTTTCAAATATCAAAAACGTGAAGAAAACGCAAAAAAAAGGTTTTCTATAGCACGCAATAGTCTAATGAAAACTTTAAAAATATCCTAAACATGCATTGGACAGGAATATTATTTTGCTATTTGGAGATATAGTCCTTGACAATGAAGTATCGTACGGGTAATTAAGTTACTGACCACGTCGTGCGTCATCATGCGTATTCTTCCCAAAGTGGTGTACGTTTTTAATTTGGAAAATACACAATGTAGTTTTTTTCAATATAATAATTTTATTTTCGTAACACAGTCCTTCTGATAACTATTTCTTCTCATTTACGTGATTATTAGGTACGTACCAGATATAGTAATCACTGATTTTCACTGAATTTGTTGCACTAAATTTTAGTTTCTAAAATACCGTGTGTCCCGATTTAGTTGTTTTAGTTGTTTTTTAAAGATATCGTTGTAATTATCAAATATAGAAGTTTACAGTTTTTACATTCACGTACTACTTTGTTAACCTAGATTGCATCGCAAAATCGAAAATGTAGTATCTTCATTTGTTTTCAACTTATAGCCAAAGGTCGATAATTCTACACTTTTTCGAAGGTCTTACACCTCGCTTAATACTATTATAGTGATATATTTCGTCAACGGTACTTATATATTGCAAAGTGCTTAATTCAGTGGCGTGCTTAGAATTTTTCTAGCGCGTGCGGTTTTTGAGTAATAATATAAACTTGCTTTTTTAAATGGGAATCATAGTTAGCTTGGCAACCATCAGCTGTAGTTCTTTCTTAGATTTTCAAAAATATAAATAGAGACATTCCTGAAAAACACCTTCTAAATATTTTTTTCAACGTAATGCGCCCATAATGCGTTGGCAGTGAGGAATTACTTAGAAAACCGTTTCTCAAATCATTCAAATGCCACATTCGGTGCGGCGTTATGGCTGCCACGATCTTCAGATCTGTCAATACTGGATTTCTTCCTATAGATTTTCTGAAAAACATAATTTATCAAAAACCACCATAATACCGAACCTAATGTTGCAATCCAACGATTTGGGAAACGGTTTCTAAGTAATTCACTGCCAAAACATTATGGACTGGGGCACTGCCTTGTTTAAAAAAAATATTTGGAAGATGTTTTTTAGTAATGTCTATATTTATAATTTTGAAAAGCTAAGAAAGAACTGTAGTTGATGGTTGCCAATCCAACTATAATTCCTATTTCAAAAAAATGCAAGTTTATATTATTACTCAAAAACTGCACCCCCTAGAAAAATTCTATGCACGCCACTGAATTCGACACTTCTCCCTTGAAAAAAGTGTAGAAATATTGACTTTTGGCTATAGGTCGTAAACAAAAGCAGATACTAAATTTTCAATTTTGGCATTCAATCTAGGTCAACAAAGTAGTACGTTTATGTAAAAACTACAAACTTCTGTCTTTGATTATAACAAAGATATCTTTAAAAAAGCAACTAAGACAACGAAATCGGCACATACTGTACATCACTATTCATGATCTTATCTAAACGTTACACTGTATTGATACTGCATGTAGCAAGAGTTCTTGGAAGAATGGAATGAAGCTACAATATGGAAATTTATGCTAGTCGCAAGTGTATGAATAGATCAATTCAAACATTGGCTCAAATCCTATTCAGGTGCTAGTAAGTTTGGCAGTTAGGACAGGAATCCTTCACCAAAACACAGGGCTCCCTTATGGCTTTGCTCCACAACGTGGGGTCTTCCTGGCCAAAGCTGGATACAGGAGATCCTTCTTAAAGGAAAGGGGTGCCAGGACTCCAAATTGGGCCCGCTTGCTATTTGCAAGGCACCACTGTTAAAATGGCTGCCAATGTCCCCTTAGGGATTCGCTGCCAAAAGTTAAAATCCTTGTTCAAGCTGATTCCAAGGATCCGCTTTGCAATAATTGGCTGAACTCCCTTAAGCCTTTGTCACCAAATTTTCAGTTCCCTCAAGGTGGAGTTCCTTGTACAAACGCCAGTAAAATGCCTTATGGGACTTGCTCAAGAAAACTGACGGGGCCCCTTGCTGGTAGGGGTTTCCACCTTCATACCATAAATTGGACTCCCTTTGGTCAAGGTAGATAAGATAGATACCAGCACCCCCTTCTTGAAGATGAACTATTACGTTACCACTCGGGGGCTCCTAGTCAAAAATAGGCCCTATTTTTCTTGTTCCAATACAATAATTGCTTGAAATTAATAAATTATCTCGAAAACCGAATAGCTGTATCTAAAGGAAACCATCACTGTTGGTATTATTGTACGAGTTGCTAGTCAAGTCTTACCGAGAGAAATCTACCCATTATATGAATTTATACGATACAAGTAGTATAACTATATTTTTATTTTATATCCAAATAATACGACCCGTACTAATGAAATCGTCTCTTTGTTGAGTTCGGCCTGTACAATTTCTCTTCAATTTTATTATACATATGTTGTTCGCCTAATGTTTGAAGGTACAGTACATACAAGAAAATTGATGAATCGACACGTTTTGTAAGTTAGTGCAGTTCCACCTTTTCCACATGACTATTACAGACCACCGCGTAGCAGTAATTTTATGGGCCGCCTGATGCAAATAGGCTAATGAATCTTTCTGGTTCGCATTTCTCCAAGTCTTTTTTACAAAGAAAAAATATTTATTTTTATTACTTAGTTAATTTTTTACTTAAAAAACCATATAAATGTTTACCTACTGCAGTTGGACTCTTCTTGCCTTTATGTTTGCGAGATCTGCTATCAATTGTCTTGTATCTTATCTGTTTAGGATTTCATGTTCAATTGTAACTATAGCTAAATTGCTTAGTGTTTACCGGTGCATTGTTGATCTTAAATAGTTTTTTATAATTTTCAACTTAGCGCTATTGCGGTGTTCAGGGATGTTGAGATTAAGTCATTAGTAAAAAAATATTGTAAGATGGTTTGTGGATCATTAGACTTATTTTCTGGAAAATGCAACTTTAAGGCATTCATTTCATTAAATAAATCAATACCGTCAACGTACTGTTTCATTATATGAATCGTTTTTAGGTTTCAGATTTAAATCTTTACAATGTCTCATTAATTCATCATTGGAGTAATTAAATAAGTTATACTTAAAAAACCAAATACGCCAGTAAAATAGAGCATGTTTTTAACTCCTCGAATCTATTCTTTAACGAAGTTCATGTCTGGTCGGATTCTGAAAAAAAACTCTACTTTGTATTTGATTCTGGGGTCTAGTAAAACTTCATCATTATATTCGTATTGGAATTGTGTTGGTTTTCTTCTTGGAAAAATTATGTTCATTGGTGGGAAATTTATTTCTACATTAAGATTGTGAGCCACATTGGTAGCTTCTTCACCCTTTCAAAGTGTTCATCCGTGCGATATTCTGTGAACTTATCAACTTATTTAACAAATTTGTACAGATTTGAGTATGTATTGCAGAGAGCATTAATTCGTTTAAAATATAGATCTAAATTACAACCAAGCAAATAAACCTGTAATTTTGAATGTTTAAAGCAAGGGAATAAGTTTTTGAGATGGAGTACAATCCCATTCCGACGAATTATCACATATTTCCAGCAAAGCATCAAATATTTTTTCGAGGTGATACCTTAATGGTTTGACTGCATCAATTCTGATAGACCATCAGGTGGCACTTAAAGCTTTAATTTGAAATCTAGTAAATGTTTGCAAATTATCGACCAACTTTTTGTAGACGATGAAAAAAAACGTAAATTTCTTGAAATATTTGCTGCATCATTAACTTCCAAATTGAGACTATGAGCCGAGCGTGGAACGTAAAATGCGTGATTACTGATTTCCAATTTTTTTTGCAATCAATTGTGTTTTCCAAGCATATTAGAGCCATTATCATAACCTTGGGCGCGTAAGTTTTGAACGTTAAGATTTAACAGTGAAAATAAATTCTAAAAAAATGTAATAGACCTTCACCCATGGAGCTGGTGACTAGACAGAAGCCAACAACAGTTTCGCATGTCGTAACATTTTTAGTTTCATTGTTCAAAAGAACATACCTGAGTACAACTGTTACCTAGGATCTTAAACAGTTTTTAGTCAAAGATTTAATTGGAAAATGCTACAACCAGATTATTACCTAGTAGGAGCGGTAATTATTGTGATAAGTCGATATATAAACGTATGTACTTATTATAATTACGATTTTGTGCACTTGAAATTTACACTGGCAGATGATGCATTGAGTTATAATTACACTAACCAACGTCAGAATCAACGGTTAGCTCCACCTACTGACAGACGTTCGCATTGCATCTTAGTTTTGATAAACGACAATGTATGGCGCTGTTAACGATATATTGTGAAAACAAATAGCAATTGCGAGCCGGTCTGATATTTTTTCTCCATGCGATGACATTTCGTAAGCTATATGCGACGTGGGTAATGACTTTTAATATTGCGTGATAGATCGCTAGATTTGCCGCCCACATTGGACGTGCCGCCTGTGTGCAGATCACACCTTGCACGCCTGCTTACGGCGGGCCGGGCTATATGGTAGAGAATGGACGATAGAAAATAGAGGGTATATGGTAAGGCACGGAGCATAGAAGATGGATGACCAAACATAGATAATAGGGAATTGATGATGCAGGATAGAATATATATGATAAAGCATAGAGCATAAATGATGGATAACGGAACATAGATATCAGAAAGCCTATGATAGAGGACATAAGATATATGATAAAGTATAGAGTATGGATGCTTGGGCGACTGGTGATAGAACATGGATGATAGATAATTGATGATAGAGGATAGAAAATATTTGATAAAGCATAGAGCAGAGATGATGGACGATGTATGATAGAACGGAGATTATAGAAAATCGATAATTGAGTATAGGAAACGTATGGTAAAGGACAGAGCATAGACGATTGATAACTGTTGATAGAACATAGATATTAGAGAATAGATGATAGAGGATAGATAATGTATGATAAACCATAGATCGTTGGTGATGGTAGAACACAGATGAAGAAGAATTGATGATATAAAATAGAGGATATATGATAAAGCGTAGTATATAGAGGATAGGTGATGGATGATTGAGCATAGATGATGACTGAAAATAAAATATATCTGATAAAGCATAAGTGATAGAGGATAGGTGATATATGATAAAGCATACATAATGGATGACAGAACACAGATGATGGTGGATAGAAGATTGATGATAAAGCATATAGTATAGATAATGAAGGATATCAGATAAAACATAGATAAAGAATTGATGATAGAGGTTAGAAGATATGTGAGTTTAAGGTATAGATGATGGATGACGGATGGTAGAACATAGACGATAGAGAATTGAAAATGGAGAATTGATGAAAGAGGATAGAAGTTATATGATGATGCGTGGAGCATATTGATAGGGAATGGTGAATTGAGAGTAGAAGATAGAAGATACATGATATGAAATTGATGATAGAGGATAGAAGGTGCACGATTGGGCATAAGGCAGAGATGATGGATTATGTATGATATAGCATTGATGATAGAAAACTGATAATGGAGTATATAAGATATATGAAAACCATAGAACATGGATGGTGAAAGGCAAATGATAGAACATATAGATGACAAATAAATGATAATAGAGGATAGAGGATAGATGATAAAGCATATAGCATGGGTGATAAAGCGTATAGCATAGATGATGAAACAAAGATTATAAAGAATTGATGATAGATATACGTGATAGAGATGAAAGAATGGATGGTGGGACGGATGGTAGGACATAGATGATACAGAATTGAAGATGCAGAATTGGTGAAAGAAAATAGAAGTTATATGATAAAGCATAGAGCACAGATGATAGGAGATGGAAGACAGGTCTTAGAGAATTGATAGTAGAAGATGGAAAATATATGATAAAGCACAGAGCTTAGATGGTGGATGATATATGATAGAACATGATGTCCGAAAATTGATGATATAGGATAGAAGATATATGATAAAGCACATATCATCGATGCTGGATGATAGACGATAACACATAGATGATAGAGAGTTGATGATCGAGAATAGAAGATATGTGAGAAAGCATAGCGCATAGATGATGGATGATTGAACATCGACGCTAAAGAATGGATGGTAGAGGATATAAGATATATAATAAAGCGAGATCATAGATGACGGATTACAGAACATATGATAAAGAATTGATGAGGGAGGATAGAGGGTGTGTGATAAAGCCTAGAGCATAAATGATGGGTGATGGAACATAGATGATGATGATAAAAGATTTGATGTTGAAGATAAGATATAGAAGATAGGAAATTGATGCTACTGAATACAAAATATATGATAAAGCATAGGACAGAGGTGATGGATGATATATTATATAGCACTGATGGTAGAGGTTAGAAGATGCGCGATAGAGATTAGAGTGCAGATGATGGTAGCGGAGGATAGAACACAGATGACAAAGAGAATTGATGATGGAGAATAGAGGATGTATGACAAAGCATAGAGCATACATAATGTAGAATAAATGATATATGAAAAAGCGCATAGCGGACGTATGGTAGAGCATACTTGATAAAGAATTGATGATAGAGAACAGAGAATATATGATAAAGCATAGAACATCGAAGATGGGTGGCCGATGATAGAGCATAGATGATAGAGAATTTATGATGGAGAATAGAAGACAGTTGATAAAGCATAGATTATGGAGGATAGAACATAGAAGATAGAGAATGAGTGATAAAGGTTAGGAGATATATGATAATGATAAAATATAGACCATTGATGATGGATATTATATAATAGAACATAGATGATGGAGGATAGAAAATAGATGACAAAGCATATAGCATGTATAGTGGGTGTAGGGTGATAGAACATAGATGATAGAGAATTGACGAAGGAGGATAGAAGTTGTATGATAAAGCACAGAGCATATATGATCGGAAATGCATGATAGAGGATAAATAATTAATGATGGAAGATAAGTTAGATTATAAAGCATATAGCATACATGATTTCGATATTTCTAGACGTGTAGCTACCGGTCTGTGTGTTTTTTAGTTAAGGAATTTTATATTCTTGTATTCGTTAACGATCTTGGATCCACACAGTCATCCTTGCCATCTTTCCTCTGCAAGCGAATAGGATCATAACCATTGCAGAGGGTCATGATTGGTAGCTTCTTCGGCATTGCTGTCAGTACACGCACAATTTAGGCTAGGTAAATACATGCACAATATTAGGCCAGATTAATACACGCAATATTTTAGGTTGGGTTAATACACGAACAATATTATAGGTTAGATTAATACACGCAAAATTTTAGGTGACGTCAGTGCTCACCATTCGGTATCCCATGAGAGACGCGGACGACCATCTTTGGATGTTGCGTTGGGCATCGGGACGAACCTTATTGTCGTTGTTGATCCGGAAGGTAGCTTCTCCGAATATCTTATGGGTTGTCCGGCGCTGCTGCTGCTTGTTTAAAGAACCAGCTCCCGTATCCATAATGCCAACGCCGGAAGTATGCGAATCAACGTTCTCATCAGCAGCAGCAGTAACGAAGAACCCATCAGATACCCGAAGAAGCCACCAGTTATCCATCATCTATGCTCGATGCTTTATCATAAATCCTCTATTCTCTATCATTGATATTCTATCATCCGTTAATCATCATCTATACTCATCTATCATCAGTTATCCATCATCTATAATCTATGCTTTATCATATATCCTCTATTCTCTATCATCAGTTATCTCTATCGTCCGCCACCCATCATCTGTACTCTAAGCTCTATCACGTATCTTCTAACCTCAATCTTTATCATCTATGTTCTATCAGCTATCCTTCATTATCTGTGCTATATACCTTATCATCAATCTTCTCTCCTCTATCATCCATTCTGCATCTTCTATGTTGTATCACTCGCCATTCATTATCTATGGTCTATACTCTTCATACATATTCTATACTCCATTATTGATTTTCAATTCAATTCTATATCATATGTTATCCGTCATCTCTACTATATGCCCAATCATTTACCTTCTATCCTCTATCATCAATTCCACTTCGTCTATGTTCTGCAATTCAACATTAACGCTCTAATGCTTTATCATATATCCTCTATTTTCTATCATCTATGCTCTGTCATATACTTTCTAATATCTATCAATAATTCTATATCATGTATATTCTATCATCTATCCTCTATCATCTATGATTTATCAGCGATGTTCGATTCTCACTCATCAATTCTCTATCATCTATGTTCTGTCATATATTTTCTAATATCTATCAATAATTCTATATCATGTGTATTCTATCATGTATCATCATCATCTATGGTTTATCGTCTATCTTCTATCCATAATTATCAATTCTCTATCATCTATGTTCCGTCACCCATCACCGATACTTTATCATATATCATCTATCATCTATGATTTATTAGCGATGCTCGATTCTCTCTCATCAATTCTCTATCATCTATGCTCTATCATCCGTCACCCATCCGCTATGTTCTACGCTTTATTATATATTCTCTATTCTCTATCTTCAATTCTTCATCATATATGTTCTACCATCACCAATGGTCTATTCATTATAATATATCATCTATCCTCTATCATCTCTATGCTATGTTATGTTCTATCCTGTATCATACGTCTTCTATACTGAATTATCAATTCTCTACCATCTCCGTTCTATCATATACCATCCATCATCTCTGCTCTATACTTTATCATTTATCGTCTATCCTCTATCATCAATTATCTATCATCCCTGTTCTTACATCAGTCATCCAGGAATCTATGTTCTATACTTTATCATATATCTTCTATCCTCTGTCATAGATTTTCTGACATCTATGTTCCGTTATCCATCGTTTATGCTCTATGCTTTATCAAATATCTTCTATCCTGTATCATTAATTCTCGATCATCTGTGTTCCGTCATCGATCCTCTATGGTCCATGCTTTACCATATATCCTCTGTTCTCTATCGTCCATTCTCTACCGTGGTTGTTCTATCATCTGTCATTCATCATCTATGCTGTATGCTTTATCATATCTCTATTATCAATTCTATATCACGTATATTCTATCATCTATGCTTTATCACCTATCTTCTACCCATAATTATCTATCTATCAACTACGTTTCCTCATCCATCATCTATGCTCTGTGCTTTATCATACATCTTCTATATTACATTACTAATCCTCAATCATCTATGTTCTAAAAATCTATCATCTCTGCTCTTTGCTTTATTATTATATATTCTTTCCTCTATCGTCTATATTCCATCATCCATCATTCATCATGTATGTTTTATGCCTTCTCATGTATCATCTATCCTCTATCACCTATTCTCTATCATCTATGTTCCATCATCTGTTAACCATCATTTATGCTGTATGTTTTAACATATATCCTCTATCACTAATTCTCTATCATCTATTTTCTACCATTCGTCATCCATCATCTACTACTATAAGCTTCATCATATATCTTCTAGCCTCCATCATCAGTTCTATATTCTATGTGCCGTAATCCATATGCTCTACGCTTTATCAGCTATATTCTATCCTCTATCATCATTTAGCTATCATCTATGTTACGTCCTCCATCATCTACACCCTATGCTTTATCACATATCTTCTAACCTCTATCTTCAGCTTTAATTCACCTATGCTCATGCTCTATGCTTTATCATCTATCTTCTATCCTCCATTATCCTATGAGTGACATCTACCAATCACATCCCCCCCTACATTCGCAATATTAAGTTTTGATTCCTATATTATTTGCTCTTAGTGGTTAGATATAACCTCTAGACCTATTTTGCGATAGCAAATAGGTATTTATTATTATAATCGATAATTTAATTATTATCCGTAATTAACAGATAGGTATTGATTAATATTGTAATCGATAACATTTCTAAACTCATAGCGAGCATAACCGGTACCTATTGGTTAAATGTGCCTTCTAGACTTAATTCTCAATAACAGACAGCTATTGATTATAATTATTGTAATCGATACTCTAATTATTTGTATGCACCTTAATATAATTAAGCATTCGGTGTTATACAATAACATTTTTAAATTCATAGCAACCATAGCCTACAGCTGTTGGTTGGATGTACCTTCTAAAATTATTTCACGATGAGAGATACGTATTGATTACTTTTATAATCGTTATTCTAATTATTATTATGCGCTTTAATATACCTGCATGTTGTATAATAACGTTTCTAAATAGATACAATACGGATTCTTGTGGTTTTATGATAACACTTATTTGAGTCATGTTCTAACTATTACACTGTCGCTAACTTTTGATGTATTTACATGTGAATTTACATCGTAATAGAGCAATTACATATATTTTGGATAATATAACTTTCTTAAGAGGTGACCACACGTCTTTATCCGGAATGAGTTGCGGTATTCACCCGAGGGTGTTGCGCGGAAATGGATCGGATATTATTTTCCAATCTCAAATAAACTACAGCTGGTGATCGGTAAGTAAACGCCCTTTATAACTCATAAAGTCATATAATTTTTATGAACTCAAGAATATAACAGTACAATCCCCAATATAGAATCCGCGAGAAATTATTAGATAATAAATACCTCCATCTCTTAGTAACCGCACCCTTAACCCCTAAATTTAGTACATAGTATGTCATGTTTATCTAATGAGATATTATTACAGAATGTCACAATCCAACGCCAAATATTTCGTTCGATAGATGTCATCCGCTGTGCCAAAGAGGTTCCTCACGGCAAGTAATTCAAATATGTTGAAGATATAGTTCTTTATTTAGAATGTATTTTGTAACAACCAATTCCTATTATCTTGTGTTTATTTACCCGCATGCTATCATCCCCAATGTGTTTATCCCTATCCAGCTACCCGAATGAAACCATCCAGAGTAAGTCATCCCTAATTTGCTGCTAACGTTATAATTTAGATAATGAATATATACTGCTCTAGAAAAATCGCTTCTTGGAATTATTGAACACCCGGATGAGGCGATTTTATTATTACAAATAGATACTTATTAACAATTTCGTTGCATTTTATGAGTTATTTTGATATAATCACAATTTTAGACTTACTAATTTTGCATATCATTCAATGATAATAATAATCTACGTCATGCCGGATGTTATGTTATAGATAAACTTGTTTCTATATGTACGTTTTAATGCAATGTAATATTTTTACTATAATTTTTTATATGAATGAATTATATATTTGAAATATAATGAATAAATAATAAATGAATAACTATGAATTCTCTTTACTGCCTAACTTTACAATTATCCCTGTATTAATGTTTCCAATTTTAATTTCATACGTCACACATCTATGATTTCTTGTTACTGTTTTAATTTTATAATTGAAATTTAATTACATATTTGTTAGAAAAAATTCATTATTTTTAACTACAAAATGCACCTTTTCAATATTGAAGTTTTTAACTATAATTTCCCTATACGTTGTGTGACGTCAGCATAAACATTTATATAAATATAGAAATTTCTACATCATATATCTTATATGGCGCGGCAGCGCAATGGTGCCACTTAGGTTTACCATGCCAACTCTCCGGTGTATGAATCTCACACCGAGCAAACAATTTTTTGAGGGTTTATACTTCTCACGTCTTGACCAGCAGCCGCCAGCCTGCGCGGCAAAGAACCCAGCAGATACTTGAAAAATCCACCTTCCGCATGTCTCTCATTGACGTACAGATGGACCACCCCCCTTGCTCATTTTAACAGGGGCGAGGCCCATCCTCGCATCCTATTGGTCTGACGTCACTACTAGTTCGGGGCAGAGCCTACCTCTCATCTCTTACTGGTCATCCAACCGCAAACTTCCGGAGGGGTCGGGGCTTAACTGTTCACTCAGGTCGCTGATTGGTGTGACGTTACCTCCTGCGCTAGAAGTGCCTTAAGCCTTACTAATAGCCTCCGGCATCAAGAACCAACTTTTTGAAACTTGCTTTGGGTAATCCTCATTTTAATGTAAAGAAAAAACCCTAAAGTCACGCCTTTAACTTTTTGAATTAAGTAACCCATAAGTATTCCTTTTACTTATGGATCATCACGCTTTGGTTTACGTAATACCAAAGTTCACTCCTTCCACTTTATTGATTTCGTAATGGAAAAGTATCACGGCCATACCTTAACTTATGTCTCACCATCGCATTCTTTAAATTCGTCAAATTACAGTTTAAAGCCATTTTGATCTATATATCTATACATAAAAACTTTTTTTTTTGTTATTTATCATTTAATTGATAGCATTCAATGCGAACGTCATTCGTGTTTGTCGAGGACACTCGAGTGGTTCCGAAGTGATACTTTCTTGTAATCAATATAACATTTTTTCTAACGAATTAATAATGACAGCTGTAATCTTACGGCGTTACCAGCTGTACTAACTTTAAATACTGAGTCATTACTGGGTGAATTTTCGTTACTCACGGAATAGGTCGTATTCACCACAATAGTGAATTATAGTCTGCGTCACGTATGCGTTTACTGCCTCTCTCTTAATGCCACATGCTGTTAGAGAAGGATGACGTATGTGTGTAATGAGTATGCTGTACACTTAAGGTTTTGCCATAATAGTCGTATGCCAAGTTTCATAACTCCAGCTCAAACGGTTTCACCGCTATCATCTTTACATTTTAATCATTTTTAAAAGCGTTAGACGCCATTAATTCTATGACGTCACTATTACACGACCTTTCCAGACCTTTTTATGGTATTGCGAGGTATGTAATAAAACACAAATGTGTGATGCTGGTCAACTAATATTAAGGGAATGAACCAATTAGCAAGTTATTCTTTATTGGCACTGCAATAATGTTGAGATTGAGAAATATTCGATAAAATTAGCAATCTATCAACAGAAACAGTAATCCTTCGTGCTTTTAGAATAACTACAATATGCAATAATTACAAATTGCACTGGCATAACAAAACACGTGTACAAGCATATGGGTTATTGCACATATTTAATCACAATCACACGAAGTACTGTCGTTTTCGCCCTAGTTTACAATGATCGGAGCTATATCTGCAATATATAATTGTTTTTCTGTTCATACCAATCATTTATTTTTTCTGTGTGATGAATAGAACGTTTCCACATTCCAGGTGTTACCATTTGAAGTGCCTCCCTCCACAAGTTGATGCTATTTTCAACAGTTCTGCCATTTCTCCCAATGTGCTTATTATAATAAGTTTTTATGATGCCTCATATTAACTCAATTGGATTGAAATGCAATGGTAGGGACCTCACTACTAAAAACTGTGTAGCCATACTGCTCGCAAGTTGATCAACTGCATAAACTTTCGGTGGTTTTGTTTGTTAAAAATTGTTGAAGATGTAGTAAACAATTTTGTCAAATTTGAAAAATTAAAACATGTTTTAATTTTTCAAATTTGACAAAATTGTTTACTACATCTTTAACAATTTTTAACAAACATTACTACTGACGAAGATAACTGTAAGTGTTATCGAAACGTTTAGATTGTGTAATTTAAAGTACACCATTAAAAAACCCCAAAAAAGATAAGTATTTTATTATGAGTGTTAATGGTGAAAGTTTACATTTTCATATTTCGGTGGTTTATTTCTAAACAAAAAAAAAATAGAATAAGACAATGCAAAATTATTACAGGAAAACTTGCTGTGCAACTTTGACTAAATGTTCAGTTTTGAAGTCATTTTCTGAATATTGCATGGCATTATTACGTAACCATGTTTGAATATCCGCTTTATCCCACCAAGGGTTCGGGATTTTTGTTAACAATGTGTTGTGATACCGTGCATTGTGTAGGACGATTACACTGGGTTCTTCTAAATTTATTCATAATTCATTTTCGAACCAGTGTAAAAAGTGTTCACCCCATGGAAATCACTGGTACTCCGTTTTGACTCAAATGTGAGAACTGCACTAGAAAAGAATCAATTTTCACAGTCCGCGTGCAATACAAGATACACTACGTTTCAAATGAAATGAACCACTTAGAAATAATAATGCTATGATCTTAAAAGTATGGTAAAATAATGCTTTATTAACATGTATAAGATGATGAAATTTTGAAGGCAAGATATTAACAGTTAACAAGAAAATGTTAATAGTGTGTAGCATCGCCACGCATAGCAATGCAGGTGTTCACTCTCCGATGCATGCTTTCTATGAGATGGTCTATATCCTCCTGAGGCAGTTCATCCCAGGCTACCTGGAGATGGTGTCGTAATTCATCCAAGTTGTTTAGGGGCCTTGGTAGTTGCCTTAGTCTTCGACCCATGATGTCCCACACATGTTCAATAGGCGAAAGATCTGGCGATCGCGCAGGCCACGGAAGTACTGATAGCTGCACTTGATCCAGAAACCTTCTTGTAACATGTGCGGTATGTTTTCTAGCATTATCTTGTTGCAAAATACCATTTGGCAACGTCTGTATTAACGGTACTACCACTGGCTCCAAAACATTATCAATGTAACGCTGAGCACTTAATGTGCCTAGAATGAACACAAGAGGAGATCTTCCACCAACACGTATGGCGCCCAAAACCATGACTCTAGGTGTTAAGCCTGTGGGTCGTTTTTCAACAAACTCTAAATTTTCACGTTCTCCTGGAAACCATGATCTTTCAATCATGCCATTTTGAAAATCCAAGTTTCATCTAAGAAAATCTTTAACCAATCGTATTTTCTTAAAAAATGGATTCTCTTTCGGCTAATTCGGGTAACTCTATCAAACAGTGGCGTGATTCATCTTTTTTCATTTAAAGCCTATTTCTTGTAATAATACATACAAGTACGTTTTACAGCCTTTAAAAATTTGTCTGGCTTGGAGTTTCGCATGAATAGCTGTTAATGTTACATGGTCCCCTTAAAATACAAATAAACAGGTATAAATACTTTACCACAATTGAAATCTTAGGCCCGGCACACACGTTACGATATACTTGTCAGGTAAACCGGAAAGGTATACCTATGATGGGTAGAGCACGCTCACGCTCCGATAAATCGGAAGATTTTAACTCAGTCGAGGGATGGCGAGCAAACGCGATGATGGCAAAGCTTCATGGCAAGACAATCGGGTTCTTCGAACTAAAAAATAGAATAAATGAAGAAGTTTGGCGTTAGTAAGTTAATAATTCATACAGTTCAAACAATTTTGCATTACCTAGTAAAAAGTTTGGACTGTAACTGTAAACCTCCAATTTGTAAATATAAAATGTAGTTTCATTAAATTATATGAGAATTACAACTAATCTGGGTGGTTACTTCATCGATCTCACTTCCAACCTCGACATCCAGGTTTGACACAAACGTGCCAGGAATATCTTGATCGCCAAGAAAATCGTACCACAATTTTGATGTGTAGGGGTTGTCCGTTGAAGCTCCGGATTGCATTGGCGTGTCACTTTACTTCTTCTCTTTACATACATTACTTTTTAATTTAATTTAATCACACGTCATTCATACGATGCATCTCTCTTTTCACCATCGTGGTACTCTTTACTCTTCACCCGCAACACACAAGGTTACGACCTATACAGTGCGTTCAATATAATCGGACGCACTCAATAACTCTTTTGTATTGCGTTTCACAAGAAAGTGTTTAAATAGCTTTTTATTCATTTACAAATAAGTACTCTATTAAGTGCTTGGTTTAGATAACTTTTTAAGCTTCCGGTTTGACCGGAAGCGCACATAATTTTATATTTTTAAATCACACTGTATATAAATTTTTGCATTTTTGCATTGCCTATTTTTTTCTCAATACATACGTATAAAATTCTTATAGGGTTTTATAAAACAAAATTAGAGAAAAATGCCATCGAAAGTTTTTCAATTTTATTATATGATTAGAAAAATTAAACAAAATCAGTTATAATTAGCGAATAAATTGTTCAAAGTTGCCACCATTCGGTTCTAGACATGCTTCTAATCGTCGCCTGGGTTCATGGTTAGTTGCTTTTTTGATTTGCTGCGTAGTTAAATTAACACATGCAGCTGTAATTTTATTCTTTAAGTCTATAACATTTAAAGGTGGATCGGCATACACCACTGTTTTTAAATGACCCCACAAGAAAAAGTCTAACGGTGTAAGATCCGGTGATCTCGCAGGCCATTCTACCGGGCCATTAGTTCCTATCCATCGTTCATTGAACGTTTGGTTAAGATATTCTTTTACTATCAACGCGTTGTGAGCTGGAGCTCCATCTTGCTGGAAATACAATTGTTGTTGCAGAAGCAGAGGAAACTCATCGAACACTGTTGGTAGCACGTTATCTAAAAATTCAAGATACCTATTGGCGTTTAGACTACCATCATAGAAATAAGGCCCTAGTAATTGGTTTCCAATTAAACCGCACCAAACATTAGTACCCCATACGGTTTGATGGTTAGTTTCCATTGACCAATGAGGATTTTCGTCAGACCAATAACGATTATCTTTCCATAAAATATGATCTAAAAATAATGGATTGCGATCACATTGCTTAACTATCCATGCAATCAAAGTTAATCTCCGACCAGAGTCTTGAGGCCGCAAGTGTTGAACCAAATCGACTTTATACGGCAGCATTTTGCATTTTTTTAATGTCCTGTGAATTGAGCTAACTGATACACCTACTTCTTGCGCTACATGTCTAATAGATGACCGTGGATTTACTCTAAAATAACCAAATATTTGTACTTCAATATCTTCGGTCAAAACATTTCTTTGTTGTTCTAAATTCTGATAATTTACTCCTGGTAATGTTCCACGAATTCTAAGCGATTGTTCAATTTTTCGTATGTAACTTTCGGAAGGATGGTATCTATTGGGATATCTTTGTGCGTATAATTCTACCGCTCGTCGAGAATTACGTTTAGATTCACTGAAAATTAACAACTTTTTCACTGTTATTCATTTTAAACAATTATTTCGATTGAAATCAAATTAAACTTTTATCTGATTGTCAATTGCAATAAACGAAAAAACAATTGCGATGCGATTTTGTTGACGTACGGTTTTGTTTGATTCTTCTAATCGTATAATAAAATTGAAAAACTTTCGTTGGCATTTTTCTCTAATTTTTTTTTTATAAAACCCTATAAGAATTTTATACGTATGTATTGAGAAAAAAATAAGCAATGCAAAAATGCAAAAATTTATATACAGTGTGATTTAAAAAAACAAAATTATGTGCGCTTCCGGTCAAACCGGAAGCTTAAAAAATTATCTAAACCAAGCACTTAATAGAGTATTTGTAAATGAATAAAAAACTATTTAAACACTTTCTTGTGAAACGCAATGCAAAAAAGTTATTGAGTGCGTCCGATTATATTAAACGCACTGTATATCTCGATAAACTCTTCTGTTAATTGGTTCTGTTTTCGACTTGACATGATGATCACAAAAGTCACTAGCATTATCGTACGCGTAGTCACTAGTTAACACTATTGTTAATACAAAGACGACCGACGCGTTCTACTCAAGGAATTGGCTACAAATAACCTAAAAACTGTACAGGCGTGACGGAGTGGCAAACATACACGCTCAGGTTTACACGCCTGCGCAAGTAGGGAGAATTGAATTTCGATTCTTCTCCGGTCGCCTGCGCAGGTCGCTACGCCTGTGCAGTTTGCCAGCACACACACTCCGGTTTACCTGTACAGGTAAACCTCACCGGTATACCAGAACCCATATACCGGGTCTTACTGTTTGAATACATCCCGTATATTGCTACACGGATAGATGTAGCACTTAAGGAATTTTTGTCCGTTATATATTTATATATTTATTTCGGCAACATTTTCTTTGCGGGGAAGCGGTGGTTTCATCCTGTTTGACAGCATGAGAAATTTTACTTACCGTCAAAATATTTAAATTCAACGCTGCCGCGATTCGCTACAAATTAATACAATTCGTTTTAAAAATAACGTAAATCTCTAACAGAACTTAGTGGTAATAAAGGACCGCCATAATCTTGTTCTCGTTCAAAGTATTGCATTAACGAAGCTACCAGCGCCTTGGCTATCCTTTCTAAATGTTTCGGAATTTCGGGGAATAGGCAAATAAATGTAAATTCAAAGACACTTGACACCGCAACAGCATGACAATTAACAACGCTAATTTTTTCTGAAAAGAACAGATTTTCATGCTAAGAGGGACATTGAATATGAACGGAAAATTGGCCATCGTAAAAGCAAAATAAACTGTTAGCAGCTGTCAAAAACGTTTGGCATCGATGTTAGTTCAGCATATGGATTTTCCACTAAAAAGTAACTAGTTCTTAAAAGAGTAAAACTACACACACACGCACACGCGCACGCACACGCACACGCACACCCACACGCACACGCACACGCACACGTACACGCACACGCACACGCACACGCACACGCATACGCATACGCACACGCACACGCACAGGCACACGTACATTCACACGCACACGCATACGCACACAGACGGTATGCCGTAAATGGTAACAATGTATTCAGGGACCCTCAAAATGTGAAGATCCATCAAAATCTCGAGGTCGGATTTTTTCCTGATCGCAATACCTTCCCTTCATTACATTTCGTATAGTATAATTATGGGAATATAAAAACAATCATTATACATTCAACGGTGCTGAACGTTTCCATTTAAACAACAAATAAACTTAAATAAAAATCAAATTTATTTTCTAATTGTGCTTTTCTGATATCTGATACCATTTGAAACAATTTTTTCGGTGTTATAAGGAATAGTTTAAGAATTTAGAATCATTATTATTAAGGTGCATTGGTTTTCCATCCCTACTTTACACAAAACTGCCCGATAGAATTTCATTCGCATAATGATGTAACGAGAAATTTACCAATTTTAGTACTCATACAGTGTCATGTCAGCGTCAGTGTCAGTGTCTCATACAGCATGTTGAAATTCTGTTACAACCAAATTTTATTTATTTCTTGTTGTACACATTATTGCAAACATATAATTAAATGGTGCTTTTTAGTAAATTTTTAAAAACCGTCTTGGTCAAAATGTCGATACAGCAGAAACAGTATGCCAATTATAGATTAAGCTTCCTTCATATGTTTGATTTATAATTTAGTTAATAATTTAACTTATTACTTTGCATCCATTACTGTGACACGCTTTTAACAACCATTATTGTTACGTCTATTTAGAATTTTAAACTACACATTCATGTCGTTGTGTTGCGATGTCATTGTGACGACGGTACAAAACCAACGCTTTGGTCAGTGCAACAAGGTGGTCATGAAAACGTTTTTGGAATCTATTACAGCAAAATGGTTACCAATTTTAATTGTATGAACGTTCTCATGATTTTAAATTACCATGAAGAATTCTACGATTTTCTTTTTAACCCTTTGATAAAATATTCAAGTGCTTTACACAATTTTTTTTTAGTTACATACCATAACATGCAAAAACCATACTGTATCTGATGTTTTCAAAATTTTTAAAAATGAAAATAATTTATTTGGAAATATTAACTTTTATATATTTTATAAATAATTATACACGTATTTCTATATTCAGCCCACCACACAACGTAAACTGTTTTACGTAATTTATTCATTTTTTATTATTGACGTTCCTTCCTATAGATACGTAAAATATGCTAGTTCATGTTTAAATAGGAATATTTTAATGAAAATAGGAAATGAAAGTAGAGTATATTTCTTTGTTCAGTTTAAATTTTTGTGCGGCTATTAAACCGTTTCATGTTAATTATTTAACAAGACAAAATTAAAAAGAGATTTGCATGAAAGAGATTCTTAGATTTGTACTAGTACATTACCTGGCCACGCATAGAGGAGCGCGCTGTATGAAAGCATTCAGGTAAGCGGGCAGGTATCGCGCGCTCCCAGCCCACTATTCAAAACTGTCTGTACAGTATTCTAAAATACGAGCTTTGAGTAGCACCGCGTATGCACCTGTATTTGCTTCCATCCGACGGTTCAACAAGTGTTCGTATGTGCATATGTTTATGTTAAGACATTAACGGTCACCTACCTACATCGGCTTTATGCCTTTTGTAATTTGTGCCTTAAACAGTGTTCTCCACTTTAATAGGAAGTATTGAATTTAAGTGCCTTTTTATTTCTTTCGTTTATGTGTACTAACTTTTTACAACGTGCAACTAGTGTAAAAAAAATCTCATTGTGAAAATATAATTAAAACGGCAATTATTATTTTTTTTTAATTTAAATTGTGTTGTCGGAAAAATAATTTTTTCTAATGCTAAAGGTAAAGTAACAGAATGTAGCTAAAGTGCCTAAGAATTAATAACGTGGTTTAATTATTGTTGATATGGCTTCCGACGAGGATTGTAGTACAACTTACACCTATCCGTAAGTAAACCTATTGATTATAACAATCTTGATAATTAATTTAAGACACGAGATTATTCTTATCTGTAATTTCAAACTGTTAATTTCGAACAAAGTGATTGAGAAGGCAAATTGATATTGGAATCTAACATAGTATTAACACAAAAATTTCATAAATATCAACAATAAAAAGTACGCATGAATGAGATATACCTCTTATCAGATTGACGAAACTAATAAAAAAAACACTTAATAGATTCATAGTGCAAAAGTAAAAATAGATGATAAACGTTGTTCAAAGAGGTACCATCGATAAGAATATTGTTTTACGAAATTAGCCAATCTTATTAAGAAGTACAGAAGGTAATGAAACAAAGAGGGTTAAGCACAGTTTTCTTTTTTTTAAATTTTTGAGTATAATTTTATTTCCTATTTCTTACAAAAACTAAATACTACAGCATAAGACTTCGAAGCTTGAATCACCCCACTTGAAATATGTAAACTTTTTGATAAGAATGAGTAATAACGTGACTCATTTTGAAAGTAAGCTCTTGAGAGCCAAAAAGATTGCAACACAATAATTTCACTATAATCAAGGTAGGTAAAAATTTTTGGAAAGGTGCTTTACTCTAAAAAGTTTGCTTATGGTTGTGTAACCCAACAAAATTCCATAATCTTACGCTTCTTAACAAAGCTGCCTTAAAATATATTTTTATTATTTGTAATATTTGGGGTAAAGGAATTGTACTTACTGTGTATAATTTAAAAAGCGTCGGGAAGTAGAAACAAAAAAAAAACGTAATGTCTTGTTTATACGACACAACAATGGTTTCTATTGTTTAAGTTCATGATATAAATGGATTTTGTTTTGCTATTACTACTTTTATTATAAAATAGTAACGGTTTCCCGTTCTTACTTACCAACAGTTAACTGTTGCAACTTCAAGGGTTGATCGGAATGGTGCTTTAATGTTTAACAATAATTGTTCAGCAGTAAAACCCAAAATATTTTATATATTTATGATAATAAAAACATAAGCAAGTAGTTACAAATTTGTTAAACGGCGAACAAACGCATAATTAAAAATTCTAGGTTTTCACAATATAATTATGTTGAAAACAGGGAAAGGTCATTGCTACATGCAATATGTGACGTTAACATTATTTTGTACGAGTAAAAGGCTTAAATTAAACAACTAAAGCGTACAAATATAATTAAGTTCACATATAGAGTAGGCACTGATATTTCAATAACTAAAAAACAATTGGAACAAAGCTATACTTTAGAACGTACAATCAAGAGGAAATGAGCAAATGAATTGTGTAATCTTGAGGCAATGTCGAACCAACATAGCAAATATTGCGCAAATATATGAATGGATATCGTTAGAGGAAAAAAACAATCCCATTCCACAACCCAACGATTTGTCAAAAAAATATACTTCTTCGCTTCTCAAAGAATAACCCATTTTGCTTGAAAAAAGTTATGTTGTAGTAAGCTAACTCGTCAGTGTTTTGTGTCAATACTTTTGGTATAAACTACTCCCATTGGAGCAAATTAACTTTTCAGATCAAAGCATAAATTAGTAAAAGTAATGTGATTCACTGCAAAAATGTTGTGCCTGAAAATTTGCTTGCATACAGTCCCACTGCTTATATTAGGAGAAGACTAACTAAACTATTTGATCTCGTAAGAAAATTGATCGTTGGGTCTCCACTATAAATATTCCAGATTGCGAAGAAGTGGTCATTAATCGCCAAATACTCTTGCACGCAAAACACAACGTCTCTGTATGCAGTTAAACGTAAATTTTGAACAATAGATTATTAGTTTTTAAACCTGTAGTTCCAAAATTGTTCGACTGTTTGAATATTACCAATTTTAAATAAAACCAACTGTGTTTAAGTAAGAACTCTATACCTTCTCAATTAATAGTTTTGCAACCATGAATGCAATATTAGACTTTAATTTCATCAACCAATCATATTTGGATGGATTTTTAGATTTAATGCATAGTTGGCCATGATTTGAAATGCTTCATTTAGTACATAAATTACATTGTATTAAACCAATAAAAAGTAAACGTATGAACATTTGTAGGGTTTAGTAATTTAAAGTTTGTATTTTCTAATTAAGGTATCTGAAGCATCAGACAAACTACAACAAAATTTAATAAAGAGGCATACATCTATTATAGGCCGATTTCATCGAAATGCTAGTTTAGTACAATTATTTCTCCTAATCGAGCTTTTCTCATTTGAAAGTCTTTGTTAATCCATATACACAAACATACTACCACATCTTAATTAAACCCAAAAACAGCTAGAATCTGGTAACCGTCCAGTATTTAAGGCCCATTCTAAAATAAAATTAACTACTTTAGGATAGTTTTTACGAGAACCTTTAACTGGAAAACTAATACCATCGAAACTAAAGGAAGTACCAAATGTGAGAGTCTAACTGAGTTTGAAGAATTACTGCACACAACTTTAAATTCTCTACTATTATACTCCGTACATGTGAAGTGGTGAAGAAAACACACTAAATCAGACCAAATCAAATATAAACAAAACACCTATCTAAGACCCTAACACCAAACTTTAAGAACCTTCCTAAGAACTGTTGTATAATACGCAATGACAGAACTGTCGAAATAAAAATAAAATCATGAATAATCCACTAATAACATGGATAGTCAATATTAAACACAACATAATACTTCATCCTGGAAAAAAATGTGTTTGCAGTAATATTTTTTTTTCTTTTGATTCCATGGTCCATATTATAGTAAAAGCAACCACCCATACAATTTTATTGTTATTTTAAGGAAGTGTAACAAGAAGAAGGCTAATTAGATTATAAATATGAAAATATAAAATTTCACAGTTAAATTCATACTTAAAAATACTAAACTTAGTTGTAATTTCCTTTATACGTTGAAGTAAATATTTTGCCAAAGTTCTATAATATAAAAATATCGCACTGATTTCACATGTATAAATAGAATGAATTAAATGATATTAAATGTACACATTCTGTTTGGAATATATCCTGACACGTTTGCACTGTTTTCAAGTAGTAACAAAAAAGGTTTAATTCTTACATGTTCTTCGGTGGACCACATGGTAATTTCAGTGTTCCCTTTCCCCATCAGAGGGTTCACGAAGTACGTCTCTTTCCGTGTTTATATATTTGTACTATTGTGAATTAGTGACGTTCTGTACTATATTTGTTAAAGATTATAAAATAGCACTAAATAGTGGATTTTCACATACACATAATTCACATAACAGGCTAATTGTTTTGCATTTTTATGTATGTTAATTCATTGTTTAGATATTAACAGTTCTAACATTTTATTTTGACTGACGACGATAGCTGCAGTTAGAATAAAAATATCATTTTTTTGAATAAACAACGTCTAGTATAAGATAATTACAAGTAATAATACCGCACTAAACACATTAAATTCGTTTGTAGATACTAACAAGGGTGTATGGAAAGGTAAGACAGCAAACCATATTCTTATGATTACGTGCATGTGTATACATTTACAAACAGTACGAACCATTCTATAGAGATAAAAAACTTTTTCACTGAAAGTTTTGGTAAATATTTAACTTAAGCATGAAACATTTTTTTTTGAGTCTTTTTTAAATATTACATAAAAAGGAATATGTGAATACAACACTGTTTCAAGTTTCTGTAGCGGACCGTTCCGGAGATAAAACGCTGTAAGGAAACTCATGAATGATCTTGTAAAGGATCCATCTTTCCCTTCTGAGATACGAAATCATAAAAATAGTAGTAGTATTCTAGTACCATTCTAAGAATCTTACTTTTGCCAATCTTCAAGTAGTGTACGTATGACAAGGATATTTTTCTACAAGCGACTTTTTGCAATTTGCTTCCATTTTGATCCTTTCATCATCTCCGATGTCATTATAGCCATTAATTCATGGAACATTTTACGAAAATTTTAGGTTGGAAAATCTGTAATTATGTCATGCATGTCAGTCTTACAAAATTTGTCAAAAACAGGATGCGTCTAGTGAAAACTTTGATATAAATAAATTCGCGAGCGTATTTTTGGCAATTTTACGTATTTCAGGGGGCGTAAATGCAAAATTATCTTCCATTTTCGTGTTTTGTGACAGAATTTAGATAAAACAAAAGGCGACTAGATCAAATTTTCACTTTTAGAATTAAGATATTACCAACCGCCACGAAAATCCCTAAATCAACTGAGGTAAAAATTTTTGTTTAAAAACTGCCATAAAAAGGGCAAATTACAAAAAGTATCGTAACAAACGTGTTTCATAAGACCTTAAAGCACGAATTCAAGCTTAAAAAAACGAGTAGCGTAGCCACGAGTGTTTTAAAGAATGGTCTTAGACCAGGCGGTATCTGTTTTAAAATGCCCTTGTTTGGATGTTTTCCATATGATCGAATTTTTATGCTTTAATGGCTCCAAAATAGTACTAGTAATAATAATTTCACTATGCGTGGGTCCAAAAACGTTTGGTCAAGTTTGAACTAGAATATCTCCAAAGCATTTCAGAGACAAGGTACAAAGGAAAATAGTTTCGTAATTAAATTTTACATAAGAAACGGCTAATTTAAAATCGAAAAATACATTTTTAGTATTGCGAAAAACGAAGAAAAAATGTAAAAAAAAGTATTTTTGAAATTTTTTTTCGAGTATTCATATAACAGGTAGAGCATTCATACTTGGCCATATAAAGGCCCTACCTGTTATATAAGTAAAAACTTTTTGGTATGATCATTCACCATACTTAATTTCATTAAAATCGGTCAGATAGTTTTTGAACAATAATTTTGCAATCCATATTTTGGAAAAAAATTGCAATTCTTTTAAATTAAACAGAGCCTAAACTAAAACCTCAAGATACTTGAAAATTGAAATCCATTAATTAGAAGAACCGTGACAATTTTTTTAACATTTGTGTCAATTTTGTGCTTATAAGCAATTAGAATAACTTTGCGAATTATACATTTTTTTTATATTTAAACTCATATTGAAAGTATCCGGAAAGACGCTCCTTTTAAAAAGAAAACGATGATTTGTCAATTAGTTTTAGAGTTATAACCGGTCAAAGTTAAGCGCAGTTCACGGCGTAACTACGAGGGTAGGAGGGTGGTTTTTTAAACAAGTACATTCGTCATTATAAAACGTCAGTTGAAAAATGCTCGGGTAGTCGTGGTGGGGGTAGAGAGAGCTCGGCAGAAGAAGAATCTGAATCTGAATATTTCGAGGAAATAAATCCTTCGAAAAAGGCGCGTTTAAAATAAGTTTTTAATTTTTTTCAATTTTTTTAATACAAAAATATTGTTTAATGATTTGAAATTTCAGCATCTTTGTACTTAAAAATAAAAAATATCTAAAAAAAAAAATAAAAATAAGTATCTAGAGGTGTTAGTTTAGGCTCTGTTTAATTTTAAAAAATTGCAATTTTTTTTCCAAAATATGGATTGAAAAATTATTGCTCAAACACTATCAGACCGATTTTAATGAAATTTGACGTTGTGATTTATCATACCAAAAAGTTTTTTTGTCCCTACCTGTTTTTTACATTTTTTACTGTTTTTTGCTATTTTTGCAGTATTAAAAATGTATTTTTCGATTTTGAATTAGCTGTTTATTATGTAAAATTTAATTACGAAACTTTCTTCCTTTACAACTTTTCTCTGAAATGAATAGCTTTTGAGATATTCTAGTTCTAGCAAAAATTTTCATGTTTTTTTAACATTTCGTTTAATAAAAAGTTGCGCACACGTTTTTGGACCAGCGCATAGTGAAATTATTATTACTAGTACCATTTTGGAGCCATTAAAGCAAAAAAACAGATACCGCCTGGTCTATCTTATGAAACTTATTTGTTAATAGATTATTTCCGTGTACGCATTTTACTGCACTAGCAGAAAGAGTTTTTTTCACTGAAAGGCGTGCGGTTTTTAATTAACTTTTGAATGAAATTAAATAAAATTCTAGCATTTTGAGTTTAGTCTCAACACAATCGCAGAAAAAAATGTTCCTAACACGTGCGTAAAGTGTGTACTGCGTTTCGCATCATTTGGTCAATGGCAAACCCCTGCGAAAACGTAAACTTTCCGCACTTGTTAAGAAAAATACTATTGTTGCTTTGCATGAAATAATACGATACTAAAACTTACAAATATGTTTCAATCAAAATTACACATAATAATTCCTTATCCTTTCCTAGGACACAAGCGTCGCACGGAGTGTGAAAATTATTGCACTTGTTTTTCTGTCAAAAGGTTCATAAAACATTCAAAATTGTTTAATAAAACAACATAAGATAAAACTTTCTAACATTATTACATTGCATTTACAGAAAGTATATTTAAATCTACATTGAGAGTTTGGCCCTGAATAGAATGCAAGCAGGATTGACCTTAATAAAACTGTCGTGGCTTCTCTATTTATCTTCCAGGCCATAAGAAGGTTCTGGCCAATGGGAATCAAAAACATCGGATAAAATATTCTTGTTTTAATCTGAATGTTATTAATAGTTATTTTAATGCCAAGCGGAAGATCGGAAGTTTTTTTTACAGTAAGTACAACTTGTGTCTATAAATGCAATAATACTGCTATGCAATGCAACTTACATTAATATAAACAAATTTTAGTATATCTATATTTTGATCCTGTTGCTGAAATATTCGATATCTTACTCTGAATAGTATTCTTTCAAAGCGGTAGACAGCTTCACAATTGTTTTCACCATTAACTGCTGAGATTTCATTCTATCCTAGGTAAAGGTTTTGTATGATCCATTCCTTTAACTCAGTTTGCTCCAAATTTTTGTCTTTTAGTAGGTTTGAAAATTAGGTTTCAAATAATCCGATTTGCATACATGTACCCCCTCCATTTAGAATTTTCCATATTGTTCAAAATGTTTGCTATGAAACATAACCTTAACTGTCATTCTGTAAATTTAATTCCGAAACCTTTTTGACTAAAGATTGTTTTGGACTAAGGTAAGTTAAGCAACCCTCTTATAAATGCCGTTTAACGTATGATATTCGTCTAATTTATTAATATATTCGTGTGATCAAAATAAGTGATACAAAGCCTACTAAAAATATTTACTATTTGGGTCAAAGTGGTGTTGTAAAAGTGCATTTTACAAGGTTTAAGTATTTCAATAGTAATTTATAAATTTATAGAAAGGTAAGTATTTCTAATTATGAACTTAAGTCGTGAAAGTTTTCATTTTCTTTATTAGGAGCGTCACAAGAAAACCTACACCAACAAATATTACTTTTTGCATTTGAAACAATGTTTCAAATTATGGAACCAGCAGTGTTTATTTATCTTATGTTCAATGGGATAATAGAGAACTTGCACATATTTTTGATTGTATAAAAATGTTCAGGTATGCTAGAAAGTGGGATGTGCAAAGATACACCTTAAAATCAATAGTTCATTGTAATTGCTATTTAAAGCTATCGGCCATCATAGAGCGTTTAAAAAGGTGTCTGACGTCACACTGTATGATTTATACGTTTCTGTGCAGCAGTCTATGCCTAGTTTATTAGAGTTCTATTTGTGTTGTAAACTTAAGAGTTTGTATTACGTTTCTATTATAATTATAAACTGAAAGAATCATACGGTCTGCGATCACTGATGTGCTTAGCCGCGTAATAAAATTTTAATTTTGTTTGAATTTGTTTTTGTTGTTTTAATAAACATTGTTTTAATGTTATGTTTCATGGGATGTTTCTAGTGTTTTTTTTTGTTATTTAATTTTTTAACCGATATGATATGAAAAAGAGAAATTATTAACCGATTTCGTCCCTTTATTGCAATAGTTGCAAAGCAGTATTTGTAATAATTTTGAGTGATTGTATAATTTGTATTTGTAATTTTCAAATTTTGACAATCATGCAGATGACTATACCCTAACGCTTCTTCAAGGATAGTGATTTTGGAGCATGTAGAGATTTAGTATTATTGTTATGATTATCTATTCTTGTATGATGATCCTTACTAATGTCCAATTTGACAAAGTTTTGAAATACATCTGATCCCCATAAAAGGCATCCATAAACAATACTTAGGCTCAAATCTGCAAGGTTGTGTAGACTTTGAGTATCAAACACCTCTATAGAAAAAAATCTACAGAAGCAAGATCTGGTGACCTGGTTTTGTTGACGATCAATTCTTGTTTGAAAATATTATTGTCCTCAAGGATCTGTGTTATCATAGAATCGATCTTGTTTTGCTACGCCACCGTCTAAATTGCCTCGGTACGAAGATTTGTGTCACACCCATACCTACAGTTGTGTCTACTCGCTGAACCATTTACATACAATGGTCACTCTTTCGAAGACAGGCATGCTGCAGTAAATTAACATTATGGATTACTCTCGCTATAAATTTCGCAAAACTGAAAATGACTCTCATGATTATCTTCGTTCAATACTTGCAGTAACCGGTGTTTGTAGGAATAATACTCATTTGGATTTACAATTCCGTTCATGGTTCGAGATACAACAGAAGCCTGATCTGTGTTTGTTTAGATTGGCTATTATACAGTTGTGCATTGCCAAAATCTTGTAACCCAATTGCTTTATTCCAATCGGTCGATTTTTTTACACACCCAATTCCCATAAGTTTATTAAATGTAATACTTACTGATCGCAAAAAATTTTATGCTTGAATATTATGAAATATTTTTGTGATAACCCTAGAACAGATAGAATTTTGAAAATATCTGATAATCGTTTTAACCCTTTATTAACTGCCAGTTGACATCGGTTCTATGATACTGTCTGGTAAATTATGAATACTCAAAAATCGGGAGCTGAATGCAAATAACGGAAGCATTCAAACATACCCGAGTCAAAATTTAATGATTTGAAAATTTAAACATGCCGCCGAAGGATGCCCAAGCGTGCGCCTCTATACTTACTTTTGTAAAAACTATCAAATAGTGCGATCGTGATGGTCGAAAGGGAGATCTGCGGAGGCCAAATTTACTAATTTTGAGTGGTAAAAATTGTCATTTCCAAAATTGATGAACCAGCGTGGGCGATAAAAAGTTTTCGCCTAGACACGCCCACGTGTCTAGGGGATAACTAACTATATTTAGGATTATTTATTGTTTACCAATCTTAAAATAATAAACCAACCATTTCTCGACAACGGATCGATGAAATTTAAAATACACGCATGTTTGTGTAAATGAACTAAGAATGTTTCATATATTTTTTGCACTTTAAAGTTTTTGGAGAAGTGGCTGTGTAGAATGAGGGGATGAAGATTAGTTTTACATGGAACGCTTTGTTTAGGTGATTAAATACATAGATGTCAAATTGTACATGGTTTTAGTAATGTTCTCGACACACACATAAACGTAATTAGTAAAGATGTGCCAAATTTAATAAGCACTCTAGTTTGTGAGAAGTGGACGTGAACGTGCAAGATTTTAGCCTTCTACCTTTCGTATATACTACTATATTTATTTTCCATTAATGTTTTGAAATGCAATGTTACCTATTATCTGGCTGAAAGTTAATAATAATTACGGATTCACTGCACTTTTTTAGTTAGGCTTAATTCTGTTGTTATAATCTGTCCAGAAACGAAGCTAAGGAATAAATCAACATGTTTGGCAGACTCCAGTGGCGTTGAGTAGTTTTATGATATGAACGAGTGTATTATATAATAATTGTTGCCTTACCTTAAATTTCAAAAACTCTACAAAATGATTTTTAACAAACGAAATGTTTTATAATAAAATGATATATTACAACGACATCTTTAAAATCAGTTTTATAGTTAAGTTTTCAATAAAACAATGCAATCGTACACGCCTATGATCTTTACTTTAGAACTCAACAACAGGTACGCCCCATTGTTAAAGGATGAGCAGCTATTAATAAATAAATTGCGTTGTAACGCTATAGTATGAAAGCGGTATATCCTAAAACTACTTTAAGAAATCTATTAAGTATTTAATACATAATCGTGTACCGCTTATATATAAAATAAATGAACTATTTTACTTTATTCTTTGGCTTCATTTCTGGACAGACTTTAGACAACAATAAGTTGCCATATTCATAACTTCTACGAAAACGAAGTTTAATGAGTTGCATAATCATATACAATATCTAAATTATTAGTAAGATAATAGTAATTTATTATGCAAGACTCTAAGAGGGCATCTTAAGATAGAGTGAAAGATTCATGAGATGTTAATTGCCCTTTATTGTTATGTAAAATGTTTTGCTTTAATCTGTGTTAGAACGTAAATAATTAGGTATTTAAAACACTTATCTTTTTTGGATTTTTAACCTGCTTAATACCAGGTGGGGCCCGCGCGGACCCCAAGAACCTTATTTTTGTTATTACTTCATTTTTTTCAAAATCATGAGACTCTGTTTCATTTGTGCTTATAATTCTATGTACCAGATAATTAACTAACGACACAAAAATGTTGAGTATATAGCCGAATATTTTAGAAAATCTCCCCAAAAATGCGGTTGGGGTCCGATTGGACCCCACCCGGTAATTGGTGTAAGTAAAATTTTAATGTCGAATATTGTTGAAATTATGTATTCAATACGTTTTAGTTAATGTTTTCTTTACATTCTTTAAATATTTTCTTATAATCTCATCATAATATTATTAATGTATGCAAATTATAAACGATTTTGCTAATTACCTTTTTTTTGTAATTTGGTATTAGATAAAGATTACTCAAAATCCCAATCATTAGCTTTCATTTATTTATTTTTCGAGCGCTTTCTAATAATTAGAGGTAATTAGAGTTTTCCTATAAAAGGTGTAGTTATAAGAATAATGTATGTAATTGTGCATTGCACTTTGAATCCAGAGTATTTGCTATTATTGTTTGCGGCGAATTTGTGGAGTTATTGTAATGGCGTCATCCCGAGCAAAGAAATTTTGGAATTGGCTGTTGCTTCTAATTCTGGTGAGTAAATGTTTATCTGTTGTGTATATATGATACTATATTGTAAAACTATTTGTTACCAGCAGATGAAGAATTCGAATGTTGTGTCGATGATGTCCTTGACAATGAAGAACGCGAGACTACATGTCAAACGCAGAAGATATCTTGGAGGAAATTGTGGAAGAGGATGATGAGATTTCCATCGAATCAGAAAATGAAGGGGAAGTTATGGAAGTGGATTTTAATGGTATGTGCTATGGAAAAGATGAGACCATTTGGCTGAAGGAACCTCTAGTCCAAGAAGACATCGTTCGAAGAATGTAATTAGATACCCACCAGGTCCACATCGATCAATAGTGGAATCCAGTAGTATAGGAGATATCTTCAAGTTATTCATTTCCCGTGAGATAGTGGAAGACATCGTGACTTATACCAATCAAAGGGGCTCACGAGAAATTGATAGCCGTAATAATGGTGAAAACAATACGACGTGGAGCAATGTAAATGATACAGAAGTATACGCGTTCATAGGATAGTTGATATATTCTGGGGCACTAAAGAGCAATCGGGAACCCGTAAGGATGCTATAGCAAGACGATGTCTGTTTTAACCGACCCATATATTCAGCTTCAATGCCCCGAAATCGTTTTTGCCCAATAACCAGTTGGATGCGATTTGATAACATCGATACGAGACAAGAAAGGTAAGAAAAAGACAAAATGGCACCAATACGTGACGGATTTGAAAAATTTGCCCAAAATTGCCATAAATGGTAAATCCTAATTCTTGCCATACTGTGGGCGAACAACTCGTACCATTTCGTGGCAGGTGTGCCCTTCAAGGTATATATGAAGAGTAAGCCTGCGAAATATGGCATAAAGTTTTGGGTGCTCGCCGACGTGGAAACTGCATACTGCAAGGATTTGCAAGTGTATCTTAGTAAAATAGGCAATACTCCAGATCGCGACCAAGGAAAAAGGGTTGTGTTAGACATGGTTTCCGGATTGAATCCAGGTCATGGTATCACACCGGACAACTTCTTCACGTCTTTGGAGCTGGCAGAGGAATTGATTGCCAAGAAACTGACCTGATGTGGAACTCTAAGAATAAGGCCTGCGTCCCTAGAGAGTTTCTGCTGTCTCGAAACCGGCCTATAGATTCATCTATTTTTGCATTTCAACCAGAAGTCACCATAGTCTCGCACGTGCTAAAAATAAACAAAAGTGTCATACTTCTTTCTACCGAACATCGCGATGCGGTCATTTCAGAAGAAAATAAGAAACCGGAGATTATACTACTCCACAATGCCAATAAGGGTGCCGTGGATACCCTAGACAAAGTGGTCGCAGAGTATAGTTGCAACAGACAGACAAAGCGGTGGCCAGCTGCGCTGTTTATGAACCTGGTTGACATTGCAGCCATAAATGCTTTTGTTTTATGGACAAACCTTCATCTGGAGTGGAATAGCCAATATTTAGATAGAACGCTCTTCCTCTTAGAATTGGCAAAAAAACTAATACAGCCTCATTTGCTACATAGGATAAGCGACCCTATTATAGGACTCAGGTTGTCTAAACCAACCAAAAGTAACATCGCTGCAGTTCTGGAAACGGCTGAAAATACCGTACTCGAAAGCCGGATGAACGAAACGGAACAGAAAACGAATCAACCGAAAAAGGAAGATGCCATATGTACCCGAGGAGCAAAGACACAAAAGTTAAAGCACAATGTTCCCAGTGTAAGAAGAAAGTGTGTCCATCATATGGAAAAAAATTTATTGTGTAATGATTGCGAAAATTGAATGTAAATATGTGTTGTATATACCTACTCCAACTTTTTCATTAATATACATTTATTAAACATTTTACTAGCCTTTTTCATGCAGAAAACCATTGATATCAGTTCTACTAAATGACAAAACACGCACGGAGGTGTCATTTCCAGCAGAATGTTTGATTTGAATGGAAAAAGCACTGGGGTCCGCGCGGACCCCACCCGGTATTTACTGTTATAAAAATCACCCGGTGTTAGGAAGGTTAATGGTGTTTTGTATATAATGTAATGCAATCTATACGTTCCGATAACGCTTACAGTTATCTTCGTCAGTAGCAATATATTTAACGATTTTAATAGATATTACTACTACTGACCAAGATAACTGTAAGTATTATCGAAATGTTTAGATTGTATTACATTATATACAAATACACCATTAAAAACCCAAAAAAAGATAAGTATTTTAATATGTGTAATAATCGTGAAAGTTTACATTTTCATAATTAGGTATTTAGTCTAAAGAACTGCATAAGTGTTCAGGTGCTCTAGAGAATAATATGTGCACTGTATGACGCTTTAAAAATCGATAGTTTTTTTGTAATTAATATATCAGTCATAGAGCATTTGAAAATATGTTTCCAACAACGGCAGTAGAGTAGTTTCAAAATGTCGTGGCATTCGCCCCTCCATGCACATATGATTCAAACGCGTCAAAAGTATTCGACAAATATGCTACTGTTCAACCTATAAATGTAGTCATTCGCTTTGTTTACTTCACGTTGTATTCGTACGTTGCCGCTTGAGTTTATTCCTTCTATTTTATACAAAATCTGTCTTTTTCAAGACACTTTTTATTATTTCATCGTTATTTGTTGTCCAAACTGCCAAGTAAACGTTTTGAACATGAGTGGAGTAGTTGTTCACAGTCAAGCGCGTGAAACTATTTATAAATTGTATGAATTTATGAAGCGAGAAAAACGCATTACACAGGAAGGCAGATCGAAACCTGACGGAAGTACTTTAGTTCACCTCGTAAAAGAATAAACAAACCAGCACCTAGATCAACCATCGACAAGTTTGATGAAGAAGTTAGAAGAATAATTTAAAATTTTGTGTATATCTAAAAGCAAAAACGAACAATGCAAAATGTATTCGCAGCTGTCCAAGAAGAAGGGATACATTTAAGAGGAAAATTAAGCAGCTTTCGATCGATTGTGAAAAAGATGGGTTTCAAATGGCAGAAGACTAAAGACAACAGGAAAGTCTTGGTGGAAATTTCCGCAATAAGGGCGAAAAGTACCACATTTTTAAGAAAAATGAAAAAGCACAGAGAAAAGGGCAGAAACATCATTTATAGTGACGAATCATGCTTGCACAGTTCACATGCGAGTTCGCATGGATGGTATGACAGCAGTAACAAGGGTGATAAGGCACCGGTTTTAAAAGGACAACGCCTAATAATGTTACATTGTAGTGATGCTAAAGGATTTGTACCAAATGCATTGTTGATGTTCAAATCGGGATTACTGTCAGGAGATTATCATGACGACATGAATTCTAAGAATTATATTAAGTGGTTGACCGAAAAACTTATTCCCAATCTCGAGTCTAATTCTGTGTTAGTGGTTGATAACGCATCTTACCATAACATCTACCGAGCCGAATCCAACATGTGCCTGGAAAAAAGGTAAAATGCAGAAGTGGTTAAACAAACGTCGTAGGATTGCATTTGAACAAAATGAGACAAAATTGCCTGCACAAATGCAGACAATAAAAATGAAACCTCGACAACAAAACCTAAAATACCGGCTATTTATCCTCACAACGCTATCAACCATACAGCACTGACCTCAGATATTAAAAAATTAACAACCAGCGAATCCACAACCTTTTGTAACACAAACACATTAAGAATAAATTTAACTAAAGAGCACGATTACAGAATCTTAAAGATAATGTAATTAAATACCACACCTTTCAAAATCCAAACGACAAGCCTCTTAATGTTGTGATTAAAAATGTACCGTTATCCTTAACAGAACAAGAAATTCTTGCAGAACTTACCAGAAACTCTATACCAGTTATCAAAGTAACACGACTCCTAACCAAAAACAAGCAGCCGCTTCCAGTATGTGCAGTAGACCTAAAAGACAACGAAAACGCCAAAAAGATATTTTCACTAAAAACTATTCATTATTCAATTGTCACTGTTGAAGCGAGAAGAAAGCCATCAAAGACCCCTCAATGTCATCGCTGCCAAGGTTATATGGCCACACTAAAAACTATTGTACGTTAGATCCACGATGCGTGAAATATGGATAACATTATTAATGCAAAAAGAAACCAGAAGAACCACCTAAGTATGCCAACTGCGGAGGCCCACGCCCTGCAAGTCCTCGCGGCTGTAGCCACCACGTCGAGATAATGCAAAAGCGAACGAAAAACAATAACACTAACAACCAAACGAGCATAGGACGCAACAGAAATTATTTTGTCAACCCTAACCGATCATTTGCAGACCAAGCACAAAATCCTGCAGCAACTAATCCCAACCCTAGTAACGCAAACTAATCACCCAGTCCGACAGTTTCACCTGACACAAGTAATATAACCAAAATCCTTGCCGATCTGCTAATTAACCCCTTACCTTCCTCTAATTAAAAATTTTATCACCAATACCATCCTTCCCTTACTCCTCAATGGATCCTAAACCTCAGGAAGTCATACAAAAGCTAACAATCCTTAATTGGAATGCTAATGGTATAGTAACCCAAAGATCACTCCTTATAGCATTTCTTGCCAGACACAACATAGATATTGCATGTATCACAGAAACTCATCTATCTCAAAACGACACGTTCAAAATGTCTGGATACCAAGTGCATAGGAAAGACAGAAACGCCCGAACAGCAGCAGAAGGAGTAACTATACTCATTAAAAATAAAGTCATCCATAGTCCTACCGCAGACATTGACAACTTAACCCTGGAAACAATTGGAAACTAAACAACCAAAACCTCATACACTCATACACTTTTAATCATTCGAGACTTAAACTCCAAAAATCAACTATGGGGCTGCAGAGCAAACAATCCCGAAGGAATTAAGATGGAAAACTATGCGACAAAATATTCCTTCCAAATAATAGCCCCGGAGAAATACACTTACTGTCCATATCGCAGTGATCCTGACATCCTACACATTGTTTTACAGAAAAACTTCGACAAGCCAATATACCAAAACGTAGTAGAAGAACTTGGCGTAATAATCTCATTTATCAGCATCCCAGTGATGGCACAACCAATGCCAAGACTCATCAAAGGGGTAGCAAACTGGGAATGCTTCCGAATCAACCTCCATAATCAGCTGAAATGTCCAATGAGCCTAAACAATAATGAAGACATAAACAACGCAATATCCAAATTAACAACGTCAATAACCAATATCGTGCACAAGGCAGCACCAGCCTCCAAAACTAATAAAAAGCACAACCACCAATATCTACCAATATAAGTAACAGAACTAATTAAAAGGAAAAGTAAACTGAGACGAGAATGGCAGAGAAGTAGAATGCCGGTAACGAAACGTCTACTAAACAAGCTAACGCATAGACTAAAATGCGAATTATACGAGCTGAGAATCAACACATACCAAAATTATATTGAAGATCTTCAATCAGGCGACATTGGGATCTTGATAGCTACCAAGTGCATTCCAAAACAACGCGAGGAAATTCGAACTCTAAGTGTAGAAAATACAATACTGACAACCGACGAAAAAAATCAGCAGCATTTTCACATCAGACATCCCTACTACAGAGGCAATTTAACGACCTTCGCAGATGATACCACAATTCTGGCACAACACACCGACCTCACCCAAGCCCCTGAGAAGCTGCAAACTGCAATATACCAAGTATGCTCATGGTACAACACTTGTAATATTCAAATTAATCCCACCAAATGCCAAGTAAAAATATTCTCCCTAAGAAGAATCAGAAACCCTCCCAGCATAGCAATCAATAACAACATTATTCCTTGGAGTCCAACCGATGCTGCCGTTAAGTACCTGGGAGTACTACTAGATACACGACTTACTTGGAAGCTTCACGTAAACCTCAAAATAAATCAAGGTTATGCGAGAGTAGCGCAACTGTATCCCCTCATTAACAGGAAATCGTCGCTTAAGCCTAAATGTACCATCATGATGTACAAATCATTAATAAGACCATTAGTGCTTTATGCATCACCAATCTGGAATATCACCGCAAAATCCAATATTGAAAAAGTACAAAGACTTCAAAATAAAGTTCTTCGCATCGCAGTGAGCGCACCATGGTACGTCCGCAACGATCAGCTGCACTATGAACTAGACACACCTACAATACAAAATTACATCAGTGCGAGTGCCAAAAGATTCTTCAAAACCAAACACGACTTCGATGGCGCTGTTCATTACAATATAGGCAGACAAAATATCCATCACAGACTAAAACGTAAACTACCACAAGATTCCACAAAAATATTTTCCGATCAAACAAGGAGGGTCTCATTAAGTTGCACATTGCTGTGAAACGTAGTAGTTATTTCAACGTTTGTGTTCTGTCCTCCTATCAGAAGTATTTCAAGGTATAATATTATAATCACATTGAGAAGGTTCATTCAAGTTTTGATTAGTACACATTTACACCTACAGACTATTATTTAATCTAAGGATTATCGAACAAATAGTTTTTCACATTTTCTAGTCTGCAGAATAAACTAATAGTTTGAATGGAGTAAATTCTTGTCGTATTTGTAATGACACTTTCTGGTACATATTTTAATGTAATGACGCTAAATAATTGATTATTCTTATTTTCTATCTGTTGGATGTAGTTAAAAGTTTATAAAACGTTGAACTTCATTTTTGCAAATCCTTGATAAAAACAGCTGATGTTGAACAGGTTAGGTTATTTTATTATAATAATTAATAATAATAGGTTAGGTTATGTTTACTAACTAAAAAAATTATTTTAATACAAATATGAAATAGGTAAATCCATTATATACCTAATTTGAAATTGTTATAAATGATCATTTAATAAAAATGTATTCAGTTACGATATCAATCGTTAAAAAAATCGACAATTACTCAACTTGATCATTTGCGGTATATTTCTAGGATGGCATTTTTGCTACCGAAATTTCCCGATTATAACATCGTTTAAGTTTTTCAAATTGTAGAAAATCGTGCCGCGCATCTCGAGTGCCACGATGTTTTGTAACTACTCTAGTAGCCGATTAGTTTATTAGAGTTGTACATATGTTGTTAGGTTACGTGTTTGCATTGGTTTTTATTGTTTTCATATTATACTTTTTCTCATAAACAACTGAAAAAATCTGTAGCTCTTCAATTTCCCACAGCGTACAAAAAACAAAAACAAATTAAAAAAATTAATATTATTGTAATGTTACGTTCCCTTGGATTTTTAGTGTTGTTTGTTATTTTGATTTCTCATATACTTACGTATAAAGAGAAAGCTACGTATCGGTATGTGACCTAAACAAAACGAAAAACACATTTTTAGAAAAGAAAATCTCGTGTCTAATTGTATAATTAGAAAAACAAAGTAATACCTTTTTATATAATTTCAAAATAAAAAAAATATGTAATAACCAGTGGCGCGCCGTTTTTACGGTATAAAATTGTGCGTTTTTTTAATTTACCAACCGATTTTTTTGAAACTAGGGTATTGAATGTTTTTAAGATCGCTAAGTATAAATCATTTGTCAAAATTAAAATATTCAAAATGGCGGATCAAAATAAGGGGATTATCGTGTTTAAACTCCGATAGCATAGAAAGAACTAGAATAGATAAAAAAACTAATATTATTGTAATGTTACGTTCCCTGAATTTTTAGTGTTTTTGCAAGTTCCCTGCAGTTTTTCGTAAACGTCGAAAGCTAGTGGGGCAATATTAATTATGTGAAAGAAACCAGAAACCACCATTAAAATGCAAAAATTTTGCAGCTAATACAGTTAAATTAATAACATAATACACTCTTTTTTTTTAGGTATCTCATTCACCAATCAGGATTTCAATAAATACCCCATATAAGCTTACCAAGGCTTAAATTGATGTGGTGTCAGTGGAACCTAACTGCCACATTAATTAATAAAACAAATTTTAACGAACGTTTACTAAATTATTTCGGTTTCGGAAAAAATATTGTACCTCGCCAGTAAAGTTATCTTTCAAGACTTTTTAGTTTATTTGCCTCGGCCCAATTAATGTCCACACTTATCTTAAAATATTCACTTTATTGCCATTATACATAAACTACCTATATATCTAAACTACATTTAAGGTGTAAAAACATATTTCAGTGTACACAATTGTATTTTAACCGCAAGCACAAAATAAATTTGCTAACTGCATTTTTTTTGTGAATTTTAACTATTTTTTTATTTCTTACGAACGCAAGTATAGTTGTATTATATTATATTCACACATTGCCATTATTAGAAACACAATAATTACTTTTTTGCACGATTGAGCTTTCGCGTTTATTTACCACATCTGTTTCCAAGACAGTAGGATATGTTTACTGGTTGCGAGGCCCAACTCGTCGGTAAGTATTTTACTTACCGACGTCTTTTACTTACCAACGTAAAATTATAAATGGTACTATACCTCACAACAATAAGAACAACAAATTTGGACATTTGTATTTAAAACGTCACTTTTGACTTTTCGTGGTAGATTTAATACAATCGTGCAAAAAACAGTATGAGCATCATGAACGTTAAGGGTTGTACCGGTCTGGCGCCAAATTGATGGCTTCGCTATGGCCGTTGACCGTTAAACGTCCCTTACTGTTCTTGATACTCAATATATTATATTTTTCATGGTAATCTCCTAACATAGTCACACATTTTGTTAAATGTTTTTCCAGTCCAGTACTTTTATTCTTTTCGTAGCTCCCCAAAATAGATGTTTGTTGCTACATTAACCTCATCGCTTGCCTTGAAGCGACTTACAGCTACAATTATTTTGTAAATTTGGAAAACGTTAACTCCGGCGAATAGGGCGGATAGTTTAACACTTCATACCTCAATTCAACCAATTTAGCCATTGCAACACGACTTTTGTGGGGACGTGCACCTTTTTGTTTGACAGGCGAGGTCTGTTTGCTTTAATATGTTTATCTAATTTGCTCAGAACGCCTTCATAGCATTTTCCACTAATAGTTTGACGTTTTTTTCTAGTCATTAATCAAAAGTATTCCGCTTGAATCCCAAAATACTGACGCCATAACTTTGCTCGTTGAAAAAACGGATTCGTCTTCTTAAGAGCTGAACAACCAACTGCTGCCTACTGTCTCGTGTGCTGATGGGTCTCTTATACATAGCGATGGACCCATGTTTCGTATGTAGTACCAAACCGAAGCAAACCATTCTTGATGAAACAGTCCAAGTAACTGGACAATATTTGCATGCAAATGCGTTTCTGTTCAACCAATTGCAAACGCAGCACCCATCTTGCGAATATTTTATTAAGTTTCAGATCTACCATTAAAATATGATAAACCCGTTCAGTTAAAATTTTTGAAGCTTTAGCTAACACAACCTTCAACCATCTATCTACAAGGACTATATCGTGTATTTGGACCATTTTATAGTGATAGCAGTGTTAGAACATCCACTAAGAACTCATATTGTACTCCAACGCGGCTACCTTTAAATTTCGTAAATAATAAAAATTAATGATACAGATTCCAAAACAAAAAAAAACATAACACTGAACGCACTTCCATTTCCTTCCTTTTGAGTACATACGTTTTGCCTACGTTTTGCCTACGTTTTTAGCGTATGTTTTAGACAAAATGAATTGTCAAAATAAAAAAGAATTTCCCGTTACTAGCGCCTAATATTGATAGGTGATTAGAGTTAATATAGAACACAATTTTAATAAATAGCTTAAATTTTTGATGTGAGTTGTATGTTGTATACTACGCCGTTCTTTTGTAAAATAATCTCGTAATGAGCAGAAACTACTAGTTATATAATCTTTATCATCTATCAAGAAAAGTATGTATACCAATTTTCACGACTCAGAGCAGTTGCGTCATAAATAACTTTGTTTCATTACCACCTTTAGAACCCGCCTATTTTGCACGAGAGGATGCAGATGGAATTGATTTAGGTTGGCAATTCTGTCCGGTGTTGTCAAGCATTTCTGACATTAAACATTTGACATAACACATATTTTCTGATATTTTATTATTGTAATAAAATAACGAAACGTAACCCCTGAAGTTGAGATTTGTCAGTTGTCTAACTCATTTTTCACAATCTGACAACATCGGCGTGCTCTGACAGTATTAGTATTAGTGACGTAACTCTGACTCGTGAAAATTACTACACCTTTTAGAGTTCATTGCATAAAATAAATAGAAACTATTCATCCTAGTTTAACTAAATTTATTAAAAAATGAAAAACCTTTATGTCTGTATCTTTTTACATTAGCAACGGTTATATAGGTATAAAGTTATTCAGTCGCGATGCTGCTATTTTTAACTTATTCATCATATTAAACAAACAAAACACAAATATTCAATTTAAAAGTTATAAACAGGTTTTGTTCGTTAATGAACGCCGCTTGTTAAAACCAATCAGAAAATCTTAATGTTCAATAATGCCGGTTAAACAGTTTGAATAAAAAATGAAAAGGCTGCATGTTTCATTTCCTCTCCAAAGGAAAGGCGGGCTGCTTGAGCTTTCCCAGCTCCTTCAGCCACAATCATCGATTTCCAGCATACATACACACATTACGTATATATGCATGGTGGGATTAAGGATGGGTGTGGTCAGGATAGGATCGGAAGACACGGATTTAGGGTTCTGAGGGGGAAGGTACTACCCCAGAATTCACCTAAATAGCCGAAAATGGTGTGCGTATACGTAGTGACTATGCCGCTACATATTTTGAGGAAAATCCCCGGAAAAAAACTCATACAAGACCCATTTCCCCCCGAATGCTAAGCAAGTCGTGTTACCACAACTTTACTAGCTCGGTATTTGGATAAGCGATAAACAGTTAGCTAATCTTCCCAATAGGTAGAAAAAGCAGGGATGTCATAATGATAAAGTGCTTCATTTCTAAACACTCTGAACACGTCAAAGTAGAAGCAAGCGTTTAATGTCAAATCAGCTAAGAAAATATAGAGTGGAAGCTTTTATTTAAAGTACGTACAATATCTTTGTCAAATAACATTATGAAATTCCAGATTTAAATTTGATTAAGTCCATTAATACATAAATCCTACAATGGATAGGTTTGGCTCCGAATCCCTTGATGAAATATTGGTTTGACTTGGATGTTTATTATGTGACACTTTGCGTATTAATCTTCCTAATATACATTCGTGATGATTTTTGTAATTAGGATAAATGAACTTTTAATATCACTTAATAATTTTGTCATTTTCTCAATTCATTCTCCAATCCATGGAAATGTAAAAAATCGTTCGAGCGAGTGGCATATCGGTATTCAACTAACAAACAACGTATCCCTCTGGCTTAAAAGAGACTAATAAAGCCTGTCCGGTAGAACTGAACGGGTATCGGATTAACAAGGAGGATTGTCAATATATGGTTCTATTGTGCTTGAAACCGCCTTAATGCTTTGCTGTCTCGTACTTATTGTACGTGACAAAGAAAGATGGATATATTATGAATAATGCCTCTATTTCTGCCGAACAAAAGCGTATAATAAAAAAACAAATAGGTATAATAAAATGCCAGTGGTTCTCAACACTGCTTTAACATTACATTTAAAATTTATGGAAGAATGCAAGTTTTATAATAAACATTTATAAAAGCCATTCATAATAATGAATATTCGATTAAGTATAGGTATTTCAATTTACATTTAGAAAGTTCATTGTATACCTAAGTATGGTAATGACGTTTTAGTGTACTCCAATTACAAAAGAATCCAAATAAATATGCAATACTGTAACAATAAGTAATTAATAATAGATTATTATACCATTTAGTAGGTACATATAGGTATAAATAAAACAACTGCAATATCTATATTATCATTATTCTTTGAGTAAGCGTTTATATAAACTAACCATTAATATAATGCCGAAAAGTATCGTTGCGACATCCGAAAGACGAAGATGTTCTTAATACGTGGAACGACGCATTAAAAACAGTTAGTGCGGAAATATGGCAAAAATGTATTGATCATACGGATAAAATAATTAAAGATACTTTTGTTAATGAAGAGATTGTGGATGAAGTAAGACCTCTTATTTTCACAGTTAACACTGAAGAAAGTGATGACGATGATCTTTTCCAAGATTTGGATGACTCAGGAAGTGATGAATCTGAAGCCGAATGACAATTATAATTTTTACATTTAATTATAAAAGTATATCTTTGTAATTTAATTAATATTTACTAACTATAATAAAAATGTATTTGTTATTGTTGTTATAAGTATAAGTGAAAGGTGTCAATTGAAATTACTTATAGGTAATTAGTAATCGATTATTATTTTTATTATACAAAAGTTGCATTTCTTCACAAATTATATAATGTTAAAGCAGTGTTGAGAACCACTGGCATTTTATTATACCTATTGAATTTCTATTCTACCTGCATCTGATTCTTATTGCCTTGTCATTATGTGTGAAAGTTGCAAACGCTTTTGTTCGGCAGAAATAGAGGCATTATTCATAATATATCCATCTTTCTTTGTCACGTACAATAAGTACGAGACAGCAAAGCATTAAGGCGGTTTCAAGCACAATAGAACCATATATTGACAATCCTCCTTGTTAATCCGATACCCGTTCAGTTCTACCGGACAGGCTATATTTAAATTTCTTCAAAGTTGTATACTGTTTACTATTGCATGGAACGTACCTACTTTAATGTCTGTTAATGAAGTGATATTTTGTTGGTAGTATCAATCCTCTATCATAGTTTTAAATTGCATGGCGGGAAATCAGTTAAGTAAAAAATTTGATTGGTTGTTCTACTGCAATCAATTATAAGTCTTCAATAGGATCGTTTATTAGTATTTGTATTAATAACTTAACAAGGCATTATACCTGTTTAGCAGATAGGGTTTTAGGGTAAAATTTCCTCCCACAGGATTAAAGGTGTCGCTTCAAATTCGAACATTCTCTTAGGTGGGAAAGTTATTAAAAATTCATTGAACATAAAAGCTTTCTACCCAATGAAGTTTTTGAGTAAAATCTCACATCCGTTGTAACTTTAGTGCTTTATTAGTGTATTAAAAAACAAGTTTCATGATTGGAGAACGAATTCAAATTTAAAAAAACGAGTGGTGTAGTCACGAGTTTTTTAAAGAATGAGTGCTTCAACGCTGTTTTTAAACAAAAATTTTTACTTTAATTGATTTAGGGATTTTTGTGGCGGTTGGTAATTTGATTTAGGGATTTTTGTGGCGGTTGGTAATGTCTTAATTCTAAAAGTGAATATTTGATCTAGACGCCGTTTTGTCTTATCCAAATTCTTTCACAAAACACGAAAATTGAAGATAATCAAGATAGTCTTGCATGCCCTCTGATATACGTGAAACTGCCAAAAATAGGATCGCGAATTTGCTCACATCAAAGTTTTCCACTGGACGCATCCTGTTTTTGACACATGCGTCACATAATCCCGGAACAAACTTTGCCAACTTAAACATTTTCGTAAAATGTTCGATGAATCAATGGCTATAATAACATCAGACATGATGACGTCGCGTTTCTTAATATATTTATTAAAGAATCAAAATGGAAGCAAATTATAAAAAATCATTTTTTGTTCACTTAGTAGAACTAAGTAGTAGAAATAATGCTATGCATTTTCGTCCTGACGCCTATATGATTCCAGTCTATGTGGCGAGTATTTTTCCCCGTGTGGTTATATCGGTCGTGCCCTTTTGGCCGCGCCCTTTTGGCCGTGCCTATCGGTCATTCTCTATGTACGGCTCAGTATTATTTCCATTTAAATCTATATTAAAGAAATGTTTATTTTTCACCTGTTAAGTATGAAAATTACAGTTATTCTACAAGTTTTTTGTATTTTTTGATACGACTACATACATAAAATTTTAAATTAAACTTTAAGGCTTATTTGGCTATATTGTTGATAGTTTTTAGATATTCATACCGAACTGGTGGATCAGTGGTAACACAATCTACTTAGCATTCGGGAGATAATGGGTTTAATTCCCGCCACTGTTTGCTCTATGAGTTTTTCAGTGGGTTTAACTCATACACATACACCGGCATGATATGCGTATACGCATGTGATACTGTTTAGATGAATGCTGTAGAAATAGCGTCCCCCTCAAAACCCTAACTCCATTCCTATCTGACCACACCCATCCACAATTTCACCATGCATACCAAATGTATGCATGTTGTGAATCCATCATTGTGGTTGAAGGAGCTTGCCCTAGTTTGTCTAAATCATTCCTAAAATGCTGAAAGGGTTTAACATCATCGAAAACTCGAGATCGATTTTTTCACGAAAGCTACTTTTACTTCGCGAATAAAATGCTATAAACAATTTAAACTGTTAAAATATTTTATACGGAACATAATTTAACAACTGTCATTCTACAAATGAGTACTTATAGTATTTTTCAAGAAGTTTCTAGTATTTTTTTAACAACTGTTGTTCTGAACAGGCTAAGTTTAGCCTAACGCACTGCAGCACTTAGGAACCTGTAGGTTATGATCAACTACCTTAAATTTTTTTATATCATAAGTAAGAGAAAAACAGGAATTAGGACTCACTGTGTCAGGAGTTAAGTACGAGTTATTGATAAGCCTACTCGTTCTTGTTTGAATACTATCAGCGAGTTGTATTCTAGATGAAGTCGAATTTGTGTATGTATAGCAGAAGAGTTGTCGAGGAGTAAAGTACTGCTTAAATCTGTATCAAAACCCTATTTTACGAGCAGCTGCTTTAATAGCAGACAGAATATGGTCAATCCCTGATAGATTTGGAAATATAGTAATTGCTAACATACTAGTAGAGTCTGAAAACGTAAGATCTAAACCATTCATGCTTGCAACAGGAAATGATCGACCTTTTTTTCCAGAGTTTTGTTAGCATTAAATTTAGGTAGATTATTACTTGCCCACTCAAGAATACATTGTATGTCTCTGAAAATTTAAATTACCATTTCAGATTTAATACCTTGATTTGAGATAGATGGTGGACGGGTGGATAGAGATGGAGAACAGTGCTGTCATCTGCAAAGCGATGAATCAGGTTAGTTGTTGAAGAAATGAAATCCCTGTGGCATGTCCGCGTTAATGCCAACTTCTTTTGAAAAGAAACCATGAACTACGACACATATTCGTCTTTTATCAAGAAAAATGGAAACTCAATTGATAACCGTATCCGTTAACCCAAACGAGATATTCTAGTGAGTTTGGATATCATTTGTGCGAGAACATTCGAAATTTCAAATGTTTCTGTACTATAACCAGCAACACAAGTGGTAGATGGAAGCTGAGCCAATTAGTCTTGTGAACATTCAAATGTCCCATAATTGAGATACATTCAAGAATGAAACAATCAAGGAAGTGTTATTGTCATAAGGAGACTGATAGATGCAACAGTAGAATTTCAGAAATTTAGGGCCAGAATGTTTGAACAAAATCACTTTTTAAAAATTATTATCAATTTTATTAGATACGTAAATAAAACGTTTACCTCAAGTAGGATTTGAACCTACAACATGCACTTTGCTAGAGTACCGCTCTAACCAACTGAGTTATCAAGATACTAGCCCCAATCGATGTAAATTTTGTCTTTATGTACTAATGTAAATTCTAAATATGTCTTTTATTCTCCAAAGAAAAAAACCTCTAGCAAGCGGTGTTGTCCTTGAGACCAATGTGACAGATACAAACAAACTGCCAGGTTGTAATTGTTCTCAAGGTGTGGGTGAACAGCGTTAATAGTATTTCTGATACTCCCGATGTTATAATAATGGATCAAAAAGTGAGTAATTTCGATGACCGAGGTCGCTTGGGTCCTGCATACCCGGAGATCCGAACAGCTAGCATCTGATTTTTACAATGGAATAAATTCGGAAATTTTAACATAACATGAAACTAACTGGCAGAGTAGAAAAAGATACACTTATACATGTTCATCTCAATTTTTACCTACAATGAAATAATAAAAACCTAAATACAATAACGAAATTTATAACGTACGTACCACTACACTATAATAGTAGATTATTATGTAAGATGTGTAAGTTGATCATTATTGAGCCAAATATTGATCGACTTACACGTCGAACGTAATATACTATTTTATCCTCAAGCCTCAAATAAGTATCCTTCGGAGTGATGACTGATAGCAAGTGTGCGTCATTCTGACAGATTCTTTTAATCTGAAATTTTCTATCAAAATCACATTGTCCTAGCCCCATTATTAGTTTCAACTTCAGTCTTATTATTAGGTTGAAATGAATAATAGCGCAAGGCGTATGTGATTTGAAATAAACAAATAAAAGACTACTTAAACTATCGAAGTTGACAGTAATAATGACAAGTTTATTAGTCTCTTGAAGATAACGAATATTCTCTAGAAATAAAGAAACGATATTTAAAACAATCCTTAAGTCTTAAAAAAAAGTTTCTTAATTTTAATATTAAAGCCTTGAAACTTCTATTTAAACAGCGGCGAATTTAAGCTGTTCGGGGCCTGCGGCGGAACAGGTTTTTGGACCCCTTCCTTACAAAGATACGTACATATAATAAAAAATTATATATATATATATATATATATATATATATATATATATATATATATATGTGATGGACTAAACATTTTTGAATTTTATTTTAAGACTGGGATTAAGCCCTGCTTGGTTTGAAAAGAATTTTAAGAATATTTTAGGTTTTTGAAAAACAAGACGCCCTTGACAGTGAAGCGAAAACTATTTTCTTTTAAGGTAAAGTACCCTTTTTGGTCATGATGCGGCTAAATTTTACTAGGAACAGTTGTTCGTAATCAGTAATTATGGCCTTATAGGAAATTTCAGGAGGATCTACCTACTTTGATTAAACCGCTATCTTTAGATTAAACAAAATAAATTGTAATTTTTAAAAATTCCATTTGAAGAACATTTAACGAAACAAATTATTTACAACAAATTTAACTTACGAAAAGTAATAATAATATTGATCTACAATAAATTATTTATTCAACATAACCGCCACCACTTTCTGCACACCTTTCTACGCGATGTCTGAATTCTTTTAAACTGTTCCGAATTTCCTCAATGTGTATTTGGTGTACTCCGTATCTTATCCTTTGTTTTAGTACTTCTCTATTATTGGGTATTGGTTGAGAGTAAACCAGTTGTTTGAGGCGACCCCATAAAAAAAATCTAATATCGTCTGGTCGGGCGACCTTGGAGGCCACGTAATCGGACCATTTATAGCTATCCACTTTTCTCGAAACACCAAATGTATCCATTCAGCTACGCGTGCTGTCGAATGTGCAGGGCATCCGTCTTTGCTGGAAATGAATTGTTTGTCTTTCTGTCAGCGGCAATTCATGTAAGTACTCTTCCCTGAATCTGTCAAGCAGCTGTAGATACTCATTCTGGTTTAACCGTCCCTGTATGAAGAAAGGTTCATGAATTCCAAAACGATGTGAAACGGTACACCATACATTCACTTTTTGGTAATACTGTCTTCTATAATTGATCCGAAAGTTTGGATTTTCTGTAGACCAGTAGCGACAGTTTTGAGACGAATTAACGCCATTTGCTGCGTCTGAAAATACCATGTTTTTATAAAAACTTCGTTCTACAATACATTTCTCCCCGATGGTAAGACAAAATATTAATCTACGGCCTGCATCACCTTCTTCGATAGTGTGTACAAATTTTGGTTTGAATGGCTTTACCTTGTTGGATTTATAAATTCTTTGTAATTCCGATTTACTAACATTAAGATTACGTGAACGTTTCCTCCATGATAATCTGGGATGTTCTTCCACGGAATCAATAGCAACAATAGTTGCGGCATCGTTTTCAACATATTTCTTTATTTCCTTCTTAACGTTAAGAACGCTGCCAGTTGCAAGAAATTTCTTAATTATTCGCATGCAAGTCATACGTGTAAGATTGGTGTTGGTAAATCTCTTGTTAAACTGTTGCACCACTTTTCGTATTTCAATTTCTCCGAGCTCGTAACACTCAACAACGTAAATTCTTTGCTGTAATGTTAACATAAGGTAGGAGTAATTGAAATTTGAACAAAAAGATACTTCAAATTGTAATCTGACAGTACTTAAGCTTAGTCAATTGTCTATCATAGCCCTTTTAAAAAATACAATTTATTTTGTTTAATCTAAAAAATAGCGGTTTAGTCAAAGTAGGTTGATCTTCCCGAAAATTTGTATAAGGTCATAATTACTGATTATGAACAACTTTTGTTAGTAAAATTTTCCCAGATCATGAACAGAAAGGGTACTTTACCTTAAAAGCTTGTTTTTCAAGAAAATGAAAATATTCTTAAAATTAATTATTTTCAAACCAAGCAGGGCTTCATCCCATAGTCTTAACATAAAATTAAAAATTTTTTAGTCCATCACACCTCAATCCTAGGACACGCTATATATATATATATATATATATATATATATATATATATATATATATATATATATATATATATATATATATATATATATATATATATATATATATATATATATATATATATATATATATATATATATATATATATATATATATATATAAATTTTAATACTATACCCTATTATTTTAAATTAAAATTAAATTCAGTAACTTTACAATTTCGAAAAAACGAAACAGAGCATAAGAGATTACATCTTTTTATTTTATTAAACTTATTATGTAATACATATACATATTAACAAATACCAATAGCATAATAGCAATTGTACATACTTATTACTTATACAATACATAATAATATAGTCGAAATAACTATAAGTACCATTCGAAATTTTTTTTTTATATCAAAACTTTTAGTAAAATCACTTTGTATGAACATTAGAGATAGATGCTGCAAATATTTTGCCCCAAACTATTTCTCAAATAATTTTTAATTCGCTTTAGAGCAAAGAACCATTGCTCGACACTAGCGTTACAAATCGGCAAAGTTAAAAAAATTTTTAAATTGTTTCCGCATTAGGAAACGTTGCAGTCCTTCTTTTTATATTTTTTCTTATTTTATATATTGTAAAATATCTAGTGTGGAACACCACACTGCCTCCAACCTACAAAATGGAAATGAAATAATTTTAATAAACTTTTCTTTAGGATAATTATGCAACCTCTTGTATAATGTTAATGACGAAAATCTGCAACATTGTAAAAACAGAAACAATAAATAATGTATGTTAAACAGATCTTTAAAACTTGATGTCTGACAGAGGTAACTTATCTAAAGAAATGAAATAATTTTAATTATGTTTTTTTTGGGTAACAAGCTTTTTTTTATACGTTCATAACGAAAACAGGCAACATTATAAAAACAAAAAAATAATCAGTCAGAATTAAAACTTCATGTTACATGTCACATGTTAAAAAAATTCCAAAGCCGCCCGCTTCTATAAGATATCAATAATGCTGTATAACCATTTTCATTCATATTTAATTAATTTTTTTACTTACCTTGTGTTATATTAAAAAACTTTATAAAGAAAAATTATGTAAAATTAAATTTTCTTTAAAAAATGCGCCTACACTTTTTCTTATAAAATTAATCGTTATTCAGATAACGAAATAATTTTAACTAACACTTGAATTCTACCGTAGGAATTTTTTTGCCGCCAAATTACGCATCGTATCAAAAAATTGCATAGAACATAATTAATCCGTATGTTTAAGGTCTATACCTAGGTATTTTTATATCTTTGAAAATTGCAGCAGTTTCAGAAATATTAGATGAAAAACAAAAACTGCCCCTAGTAAATCCCCCTGTCCGCCGCTGGATTTCTCCCAAAGTCTAATCAGCTCTAAGCCAAATGAAAAAAAGCTTAAATTTCAAGTACGTAGTTATTTTCGACATCCAAACATGATGGCCAATCTTGGTGAAACTTGGCCAAAAATTTTAAAATATCGTTTTAGCGATAATGAAAAAAAAGTCGATTGCATAATCTTCTATACCTACATATGTAGGTTAGAAGTTAAAAATGACCAATTTCAATTAAAGGCGTTTAAAGGCGTTTAAATGCGTTTAAATTTTATTTTACTCTTTTTAAAAATATCTTTTAAAAGTATTTTCACATTTATGGTTGTTAAATCGAATATAAATCAGCCACACAGAAATTACGTTTACCAATGCAAATATGTCATAATTAATAGGCTTTTTGGGACTCTCAATTAATTAACGGGAAATATATAAAAATGTGGTGCAAGGAATAAGTGAATGAATTAATGCTTCCCTATTCAAACCTAAAAGGTTACCTTTAAATTTAAATATATCTCGTAGGTAATATTATTTGACGCAGGTTGCATGCAACAAGCACTCTGTATATTAAATATCAATTTCTCTGTACGTATACATCGGTAAAACTCATACGCGTGAGATTTATTTAAAAAAATGAATGGAGTATTCTTGTATATCTAAACAAAATCTACGTCACTCTATTGTACTACACCTCCATTCACATTGGGTTTTTGACCATTTTCAACACCATTGTTTCAGTAACATAATTGATGCATAACTGATACATAAAATGGTTCTCTTGTAAATTCAGAAAATGAAAGCATTATCTACTGTGTAGAAATAAACATAAGTGCGAAAATTAATCGTTAACTTCCAGTCTGCAATTCTGAAGTTTCTACTATTAAAAAAATATTTTGCCGCATCACTAAAAGACAAATACTTATTCAACATAAATCAGTATGCAGAAACATAAATAAACCACCAGACAGCCAATAGTGCATCTGCTTTTTTACGCTGGAATAAATTTGGGTATTTTAACATAATATTTGCGGAATTCACCTCCGAAACCAAATATTTATACTTTGAAATCAACTAAAAAATTCTTCATTAAAGTTTGAATAATTATGAGCTGCATATATATTGCACATGTGCATTTCAAACAAATAATATATAAAGCTAGGTCAAGGTAAACATCAAACAATTGAATCTTGCAAACAATAATCTCTCAAGACCACTTTATGCTATGGTAACGTTATGTATTTCTGTGTAAGTTTTTCGCCTTAACAATAATTTTACGTGATTTTTACCTAAAAATGAGATAATCTGTGGGATTATTTCAGTAGTTTAGTCTCATAAAGATAAAAGTACATTATCTGTTTTATTGTTCAATTATGATTTCACTTCACTTAAAATATAAAATTTAGCATTAAAGAAGTAAAAAAAAATAAAAATAAATATTCTCATTTCGTCTAGGTTACCCGTCTGGTCGGTATAAAAATACTTAATAAAAAGCAGAGAAACGTCCAAAAATTCCACAACACTAAATTTCTCTTGTTAAAAACTGGAAGTCACTAAACAGAGAGTTTTTCATTGGAAATAATTCACGACTAAAATGTGTGTTCAACAATCTACTCACGTTCAGTATTCAAGAGTCTTCTGTTTTTGTAGGAAACCTGGCTAAGTTGGATCTCCTGAAAAGGTCTTAGTAGACCGTTTAAATTCGCGCCGTCGCATTGGCCAATAATTAAGACATTTGCTACACGATATCACGTTTAAATCAAGGAGCAACTATGTTAATGGTAACTGCTTAAGAGAACCGTTTTTCTAAAATATTTGTATTATTTTATAAATGTTCGGGTTTATTTTAAAATCAATCTTAATAAAAACGATTAAATTGTGTTTATGTCTCTACTTGCAAAAGGTTAAAAACGATGATGTACGACAAACAAGTTTTAATAAGGTATGAGTATCGCGGTTTTTTTAATCATCATAACGAATGTCGAAAGAAATATTACCATGAACATACTTTGAATAAATTACATTTACTACATTACATTTCTTCAATTGAAATTGCATTAAAGGACAATTATGTTGAAGCTATTTGGAGTTAAAATGAGTTGTTTTCCTTTTTCATTTTTTATTCTCAAGGAATATAGGCCCAATTTAGAAATTAAAATTTTTGAGCCATTGCTTTAAAAATCAATGACAGGAATCGACTATAGAATAAAATTTAAATATAGGGAAAATCACTGCAAACAAATCATGTTCACTAACATAAAAACAATTTGAAACTACAAACATAACCTGGCGTAAAACACATATTGAAATATTAATTTTAGGACTGCTTTCAAAAGTAAAAACGTTCGTATCATTTTTATGCCGATTGATTGTTTCTTTTTCACTTGCTCTACAGATTGATACATAGACGAGTTTGAACTTTGTTTTAATAAATCTGTCACTAATATTGAGGTATTATCAAACTTTAGTTTAAGTGGAAGCCTTTACGTTATGCAAATCTTAGTGTGCATTGGTAAGAAATAACTATTAACAAAAATGAAAAGAAAAATAATGATACATCTAATTAACTTATTGGTTTCATTTTAGAAAGAATGTATTTTATAGAAGGGGAAACATATTGTATCCTACGCGTAATCATGATAAAACAGATTAAGTAATTATTAAATATTACTATATTATACAGTTATAAACGTGCAAGCTTGAAATGATTTAGATCGTGCATCTGGAAATTGAACCCGCAAATATCTAATGGTACTTTCACGGTATCCACTACGTCAAGCCAGTCACGATTTAATTAACGAATTAACTTTTATTTCATTTATCAATAATTAATAGAAATATTACGTTAAAATTCACGAATCGGTGTTCAATTATTCAAAATAAACAGAAAATAATCTGTTTAGAAATACTGTTTTCGGATAAGCGTGCGTTACTTGGGGTGCTGAAAACATGTTGACCACAATCAAGGCCTTCTAATCTAAAAGGCGGGCAGGTACCCCCACTTTGTAGTCGTTACGTCATCACGCGTGGACCATAGTCGCGTGCAATTAAATATTTTTTAAGTCTATAAGTTTTCTGGAACGATTATTTGGGCACCAATCGAGAGAGAAAAAAGTTGAATAAGACAGATGTAAAATTTATAGAAAAGTGTTGGGATACTATGAAAAAAAAAGAATAAAAACATTTACAAAATTATGCGCTCTGAACTTATAATGGAAACGCTGCAAAAACCGTAAGAGATATCAAAAATATGTATAGAAACAAAGTTGTAGAGAAATAAATTTTCTATAAAAGAGTCAGCAGCAGTATTCGTCTATCTTTATTTATTTAGGAGGGAGGGAGGTGCAAAGTAGAGTAGGCTAATTCTCAACTCATTTTCAGCGCACCGTTCATCAGGTGGTAAATATTTAATATACAGGGTCGGTCATAAGCCAGTTGTCAAAAATGAAAGTACAAATACTTTATTTATATAAGGTACTAATTTATTACAAAAGTTAACCTACAAAAATTATTACAAAAAAATTACCTACAAAAGATCCTCAAAGTGGTTTCCTCCCTGTGGTATACAAACATTGCATTATTTCAAATCTTGTCGCAAATCTCCAAGGACTGCAGGTTTTCAAATTCTGATAGGATTCGTTCCTCCAAATGTTCAATCACGAATCTTGACGGAACAAACCTCATTTTTTAGTATACCCTAGACTGAAAAATCCATGGGTGTGATATCTGGGGATCGTCGTGGCCATTCGATAGTTTTCATTGAGAAAGACTCCCACAATAAGCCCATAATGAGGGGAGGGCTCCATCTTGTTGCCATATCAACTTTTCCTTAACCGGCTGGAGATTTTCAAATAATGGACTATTTTACAGTTGTAGGAACACTTCATGAAGCATATCTAAGTAATTTTTAGCATTGACTGTCCCATTAGCCCGCCACTGAAAATCCTTGCCCGCACACTCACGCCAGAAGCGTTCAATTCTATCTCCATCAACACGTGTGGATTCGTAAAATCTCAGTAGACACAGTTGTGTCTGTTCACTCTGCCATTCAACTTAAAAGTCGCTTCGTCGCTCCAAATAATGCTTTTATAAAACATGGAATTAGCTTCATGTCAGATTGTGTACCACTCGCTGAATTCCAGATCATCTTCATGTAGGCCTTGAAACACAAACATCACTGTAATTATGGTCATATTTCCACCATGATTGTAACACTAATAAAAGTTGTTCTGTACTTAACTTTCTATTCATCGTTGATAAAATAACATACAACAAACAACAACAGAATAACCTCAAACTGCTAGTGTCAACTAACTTGCGCGTAATTGTCGAGTTCACAACTGTAGTCAAGTTCACAACATACTACGACTACGCTAGGTAAAACAACGTCTAAGGATCGCTAGTGACAACTGACGCACCTTGTACTTAGACTTAATTTGAGAATATACAAATGTGCAAACAGAGATGACAAGAATAACCATTTCAATGAATTTGACAAAGGTCTAACTTTGAATCTCTCTCCCTTCTAAACAAACGAAAATAGACGAATGCTGCAATAATTTTTTATAGAAAATTTTATTCTCTACAACTGTGTTTCTATACATATTTTTAATATCTCTTACGGTTTTTGTAGCGTTTCCATTATAAATTCAGAGCGCATAATTTTGTAAATGTTTTTATTTTATATTTTCGTAGTATCCCAACACTTTTCTATAAATTTTACATCTGTTCTATTCAACTTTTTTCTCTCTATCGATTGGTGCCCAAATAATCTTATAGACCTGAAAAAAATTACAAATTAGATGCGAACATGGTCCACTCGTTACGACGCGTTCAAGATACCTGCCGAGAATAGTGAAAGTAATTCCATCAGACGCCTATTACTTTTACAAAAAAATGATACCACCTAATTTGCAGTAAAGACCATTCAGGCAAAAAGTCTGGAATAGTTTATTTGAGTTTTGACAACGAGGCGTGGTATCGCTTTATACTAACAATTTTGGCTATTTCTTAATTTTTAATTATAACGCAAAAATTACATAACCTTTGTCCATCCGAAATGTAATTATTTGGTCAAAATTTTAGAATGTTGAGTTGTTACATAAACACAGGTATACGAAGCTGTATCAATCGAAAAACGGAGATGGGGACGACGATAAGGATAAAAATGGGGATCCCCATATTAAATTCAAGCGAAGTGAAATGCAAAGAGAACGTTCGAATTACAGAGGAAACGAGAATATTACTATGATAAACAACCTAATGAATCATAATATAAAAGAAGTAATACAAATTAGGACGAAACAAAAAGAAACAATGAAGAGATAATTAAATTAAATTGAGCGTAACCTTGCAAAAATGATTGAAATCACTAATTAACTTAACTTGAACTTCAAACACAAAGGAAAACAAATAATTTATTTAATATATCGTAGTATCAACTATAATATGTTCATCTACATCCAAATTTAGTAAATATTACATAGGTGTACACATGAGTTTCCGCTGTTTGACAAAGTTGGCGCCACCAGTAAGTTATGGTTAAAATTGTCAGATGTAAAACATTATTATCGTAATATTGGACATCTGTCAACAACATAACCTTAAAATATTACTGATTTTGTTTCAGTATAATATATTCTTTTGTGTGCGAAAATGTGAACTTTTAAGCGAGATACTTCCTCAATTTGAAGAAATCTGCAGCTGAGGCGCATCAGTTGCTATATTTTTAGGCTGCGTTAAGTGAGAGAAGTTGTCCTGAGTGATATTTGAATCGAAAGCAAAGATCGTAACGGAAGGCCTAAGGTGTACGAAGACGCAGAATTCGAAACATTATTGGATCAAGATTCGTGCCAAACGCAAGAAGAACTTGCACTTACATTAGGAGTGACTTAACAAGCAATTAGAAGCAATTATTGGAAATGATTCAAGATCAAGGAAATTGGGTTCTATATGAAATGACACCGAGAAACGTTGAACGCCGATTTTTGGCATGTGAACTTCTGCTTGCCAGACATAAACGAAAGTATTTTCTGTACCGTACAGTTATTGGTGATGAAAAATGGATCCATTATGTAAAATACGTAAAAAAACCCTGTATATTTGGTGAGATTAGCTTGGTATCGTGTATTATGAGTTGCTTAAACCGAACGAAACAATTACTGGGGATGTTAACCAAACACAATTGAAGAGATTGAGTCGAGCACTCAAAGAAGAGCGCACCGAATACTACTCCAGACATGACAAAATTATACGTCTGCATGATAATGCTAGTTCACATGTTGCGTCGCCGGGTACAACCCATTTTCAAACACTCAACTGGGAAGTTTTACCCCACCCGCCGTGCTCGCCAGACATTGTTACTTCTGATTTCCATTTATTTCGATCGATGGCGCATGGCCTGTCTGAGCAGCACTTCATATGAAGATACCAAAAATTGGGTCGATTCGTGGATAGCTTCAAAATATTCTTCCTACGCGGTATCCGTATGCTGCCAGAAACATGGGAGAAGTAGTGGCAAGGGATGGACAATACCAAAAAAAGCAGTAGGTTTCGTTTTTTCACAATAAATGCATAATTTTTGAAAAAAATCGACGGAAAATTATTTGTACACCTAATAATATACTCGGTTACTTTTAGTTTGCATAAAATTAGATCAGTTGAAGGGATGTCGTTTTCTCTAACAAAAGTTCATTAGTATTCGACTGAAGCCCAAGCAGCACTGTTCACTTTGTGTATAACTAACACATACTGCTTCTCTAGTGGTAAAAAGGGTCGAACGGCAATCGAAAAATCTGAGGTTCGATTGCGTATCTGGAGAAATATAGTCTATTAACCTACTTTCATAACATACTTTATTCCTAAGGACTAGTTAGATGAGCGAGAAGAATAGTAGGAGTCATCTGCATCATGTAAGACCATGCTAAGGAATAGCTTTATTTTATGCAAACAATACTGCATCTATTACAAAAGCTATTAAATTATCAACTCAACACAACTTAATTAGGTTTATATTAAATCCGTGAAATCTTGCTACTACTTTCTCATCACACTTGAGCTATCTAACTTTTATTCTTAGTAGAACATGGATTTTATTTACAAAGATTTTTAATTAGCGAGCAAGGGCATTATTAGTGCTCGGTGCTCAATCAAAATTTGATGGATGGAATTGAATTTATAGCCAGAAAACACAAACCACATTAGGACAATTGGCTGAAAGAATAAATGTACGGGCGAGCTTCAGCAAGTCCGGATACTTCTTGAAGCCTAAAAAAATCATTTTACCGCCATTGCTGCCGACAACATATAACTGTAGCTTATACCAAAAGACAGAACATTAACCGTACTAAATAAATTTTATTATGGAACAAAACGAAATAGGTAGAATACAACAATAAGTAGGTATATAACATAGTTAATTCATATGAAAGTTAATCACTATTTTTTATTATATTTATGTTAAAAATGAGGCTTTGAATTGTACAATTAGTAAAAGTGATTCCCTGCTTAGATAAATTAGATAGTTCCAGCTGGTCTGTAACATTACGTGTTAAATCTGATGAGTTTTTGCTCGAGACTACTGCTGATAAGCCGTCAGTAATTACTGAGCTTTCCATATCTTCAACTTCAATACTGGTTTCAGGTACATCTGGTTCATTTAATAGATGGTGTATTGTGGTGGAAGTAGGCAAACCCTTCGAGTGTGTTCTTGTACATGTAGGTTCAGGTTTGCTACCCAACACTTTTTTAGCAATTGTAAATTTGTTATTTATTGAGTCTTCCACGTAGCATTCTACTACGGCGGCTGATTTTCATCCACCATGCTGTTTCAATGTCTGCTCCTGAATCGGCATGTCCAGTATATTGTTTCAAACATCCTATAAAAATACATGGCAGAAATTCGGTAATTGTTTAAAATCTGGTAATTTATTTATAATTTCAAATTGTAAAATTGGTGAGTGAGTTGTACCCGAAGGTAAATTGTAAAATCTATCTTATTTTACGTCTTTCATACCCAAAATATTCACAAAATGTGACTATGATTTATCACTATCTGCCACTCTATAATCCAGCAAAAACTGGGACATGTGGTTCAAACCCAATGATTTTCAACACTAAAGTAACTTATAGACTACATATTTGCTCTATAACACAAGTAATTATTGTATACTGTGGATTAAAATCTATATGGGAAGTCCAAAGGTTTATATCTATTTAATCTTTATGTATGATCACTATTATCTAATAAATTTAGGACCAAAGGGTTTCAATCAGATTCTAAATTACTTAGATACTTTTCACTGCACTTAACGATCACGTTTTTGACCGAATCCACTTTTAAGTCACTTAGAATGTCCACATTACGCACAAAGTAGGAAGCATCGCACATTGCGCTTAGAACTTTGGATTGGAACCTTTCCATTATCTGGATGTTGGAGTTTGCTGTTGCACCCCAGAGTTGTATACCATAGGACCATATGGATTTAAACGCTGCATTGTAGACAAGAAGCTTGTTGGAAAGGGATAGTATGGATCTTCTACCAAGCAGCCAATAATGTTTTCTAAACTTATCTCCGAGTTGTTTGCGCTTCTTTCAAATGTGGGTTCTCCACGTCAGGCCCTTATCCAGATGTATACCGAGGAATTTTATTTCCGTCACTTGTGTTAGCGGTATATTATTAATGTACCCTTACGTTTTGTAAAAGTAATGTGAAATGAGTTTGCTTCGTCTAGACTGTTGTAGGGTAGTTGCAGCTATTACTGAATCAGTGCGCTCTACCATGATGACTTTGTCATCAGCAAAAGCTGCAGTAAGAGAATGTTGATTTATAGACATGTCTGCTGTGTAGATTAGATATAATATCGGACAAATGACGCTTCCTGGGGTACTCCCGATTTAATTGGGTGAAGATCAGTTCAGTATTGACCAAATTTTACTTGTTAATTTAACTTAAATAGTAGGCCTGTATGCCACACCATGTCGTCGATAAATACAACTGTACAATACTTTTTTTCCTAAAAAGTTTGTTAATAGCATCCACAACTCTGTGCACATGTTAAATGGTAGAATGGCTTTTCTAAAGCCAAACTGGTAACTTGGAATGATGTCATTTTCCTGTATTATTGGAGTTAGTCTTTTGATTAACAGTTTTTTCAGTAATTTTCCTAATATAGGTAGTAAGCTAACCGGTATGTAGGAATTTAGTTCATGTGAAGGTTTACCAGGCTTGGGAATCATAATCACCTGGACAACCTTTAACTGTGCACTCATGTTTATAAGATATTCGTTTTTTAGTCTCTTGATCAATTTCTTCAGTTCCATCGATGCTTAATTTTAGCGTCGCTTGTACGAAGGATATCGTGTATTATACCAGATTCTGCTAAGCCGCATTTTCTCAGCAATTTTTCTTTTGACAGCTATTGGACAAAGTTCTTGCTGTCTTTTGCTTGGGGTTTTGGATGTTGCTTCCCAAGCTGCATCTTGAATTATTTTGGTAAATTGTTGGACGGCAGTTTCAATTTCCTCATTTGTTTGTAGAGAGATTTGGTGGTGAACAGTGTGTCTGTAGTAGCACCAGTCTGTGTTTTTATTGTATAGTCGTACTAGCCTTTCTTTTTCAATAATTTTAGCACTCACAGTTGCAATTACCGGACTGTGGTCCGAAGATAAGTCGTAACATGACGTTGCCTTGAGCCTTGTTTACCACAAAGAAGTAAATCATATCCGGTAATTTGTTAGGATCCGTCGGCCGGTATGTGGGTTCATAGGTTGATAAATGCCCTAGATATAGGTCTTGCATTACCTGGTATAACACCCTACCTCTACCATGTGGGGAAATCCGAGAACCTCAAAGAGTATTCTTAGCGTTGTAATCACCACCCGCTAGGAAGCGTTTCTCTAATGATTTGAAGTATGCATTAAGCCTTACTTGTTTGTTGGATTATTCGGGGGACAGTATGCAGCTGATAGTACTAACGGTCCATACCAATCTTCTATTTCAATAGTTGTTGCTTGAAGATAGTTTTCTTTGAACGCAAGTAACTCATGATGTTTAAGGTGTTGTTTGAGTAGTATGGCAGTGCCACCTGTGGCTTGTTTATTTGCATCTGGATGATTTGTTGAGTAGGTCTGATAATTACGTATTTTGAAATTAGTTGCTGCAGAAATGAGTTTCAGATACAAGTAAAGCGTCAATTTCATTATGCCTGAGAAATAACTGAACTAGACACCAATTTCATATATGAATTGAATAACATTATATAATCACCTCGATAAAGCAATATTTATTTACTACCAAGGTAAAAAAAGTAATCTATATTTATATTTAAGTAAATGTTAGATAGGTACATACATATACTAATATAGTATTTAATTAAAAATTATTGTTAATTTTATTAAATACATAAATAAAAAGTTTACCTCGAGTAGGATTTGAACTGATGCAAATTTTAAATATAATTTTAAATATAATCGAGATTACAATCAAATTACTTATATTAATAGAATGTGAGCCTGCAATATCGCAAAGATTCATACATACCAAAGCAACTTAGAGACAACGTTTACATCGATTGGGGCTTGAATCTCGATGGCGCAGTTGGTTAGCGCAAAACTCTAGCAAAGTACAGGTCGTAGGTTCAAATCCTACTCGAGGTAAACTTTTTATTTATGTATTTAATAAAATTAATAATAATTTTTAATTACATATTTACCTTTGAACTTACTCGTTCATAACAAAAATAATATAGTATTTATATAATTTATGTTTCACACAGATGCTACTAGAAATGTAGGTGACACCTATTTTAATGTCTTTATGATGTTTAAAATAAATACACTTTTGGTTCTGAAATTATTTCAGCAATATTCCAAACTCCAACAAACGTTAAACATGTCCACTATAAAATAAGTTACGTGTTCAGGATCTACTAAAAACAGCTTTTTTTTTTGTTTAGATAAAATTAGATAATTACGTTTGCGTTTTACTAATGATATACATGTGAGAGGAAAACCCAGTCACCTTTTGAGATTAAATTACAAAAAATATACATAATTTGTGATTGAACATGTTAAATTATTAATCAGAACCATCAAAATAATTAACTCATTCTTAATTTACGTTAACAAATCTACCTTTAGATTGGGATCACTAATGAAATAAATAATAAGAACCCACGATCAAATATATATATATATATATATATATATATATATATATATATATATATATATATATATATATATATATATATATATATATATATTTATACAAGCTACATTGTCGCCACCGGTATGGGGAAGATGCTATCTGACGTCCGGATGACCTACCGTTAGCGTAAAACAAGAGGTACATATGTGTTTATGTGCTGAGGGAACCATAAGAATAGAGATTTCTTAAGAGGGGAAAAGACTTTGTGTTTTTTGGAATCATATATAGGGGTACAACAAGGGTATATCACCTCAAAAAATTGTGTATGATCAGATACTGGTGTGACGCTTTC
>JARFJB010002243.1:1190000-1220000 GCA_036346205.1 Vesta saturnalis
TAATTACATAAGCTGATATCCGCATTAAACTTGGTTTAATTCTAACAAAAGAGATTAATGCACAATGCATATCGTTTAACTAAAAATCATTTGAAAAGTCGTATACATAAGCTCCAAAAAATAGTAACCGATTAAAAAAAAATTGTTGTAGGTAATATGATTCGAAAATTTACGTAAAACAAATACATATAACGTACAAAGCTTACCAAACTTACAATATAATAATATTAATAGTAATAATAATAATAATAAATACAACACAATCCTAAATTAGAAGGTTAAAAATTGTAAAAAAAAAACAAGTGCTTACCGTAGGTGATTTGAACAATGTTCCATTGATTCTTGAGCTGTAGAGGGTCTTCTTTGCACCGAATGGTATTGTGATAGTAGGCCATATAAAACACTAATCGAACTAAATAAATCCTAAATGGTTATTTTGGATATATGTTGCTCACAAAATATCAAAAAGATACGTAAATATTGATTTCTTTAATAAACGTTCCCCATAAACGTGTTTGTTTCCAAAACTATTGCAGATTGTTACATCAGCCGAAACAGAATTTTGAAGTAAGGACTGAAAGTGCATTACACCCCAGGATTATTATAGTAAAATTAACAAATGCCAAAATTAAGCAATCACATTTAATAATCATGGGATCAAATGTAACATCGGATTAATTTACTTTTGAACAACCAATATACATAGTATTTCTCTTAAAGAAGTTCTAACGGAACATACTACACAATGGATATTATTTTCAGATATGATGTGTTAATAGATGGCATTTTAATACTAAAGTTTTTTCTGAAATCAATAATAGGGACATTTATTTGATAGAACATCAATAGAACAGGTAAAATTGAATTAACTTTATCATCTTTTTATCTATTTAGCATTCGGGAGTTAATAGGCTCGATTCTGGTTACCGTTGGTCTGTAGGAGATTATTTCAAGGGCGTATATGCATATTATGTTGGCTATGTAGGCAAATACTGGAGCATTCAGTTTCCCCTCAGAACCCTAACTCCGTCTCTTTCAATCCTATAGTGACCGTATCAACCCTTAATCCCTCCATGCATACTTACTTACCTAATGTAGTTATATTGGACATCCGTCATTGTGGCTGGACTTTTAAACAAAGTGTCCGTGTAACCATAATTACATACTTGTAGATTACCTGCCTAATTCGTTTAACTTGTTGCTTTCTGTCGGCATTTTTTTGAGAAACATGAAAGTGACACCAAACTTCTTGAATAAATTAAATTTGATGTTTAATTTCAATTTCGAAATGAAATGATTCAACATTGTTTACCATAAATTAGATTATAGGTACACGTAATTGAGATAACATTACACATACTTAAAAGTTTTGGCGTCTGTATGGTAAAAAAATTATTTTGAGAAAGAAAAATTATCATCCTCCACGAGTAGAAACTGATAAAATCTTGGTTTAGAAAACGATTTAGTGTGAAGGTCAATTGCTGATGTAAAGATTATGAGAGTACTTAGACAATAATTATAATGGAGTCATTTTGATGTTTAAAGTAAAATTTGAAAAAAATATAAGTGGTTTTTTTAAACGCCAATAGTCAATAGTTGTTACAGAATTTATTTCCTCATAATCTCGTACTTACCTTAATTATACCTACACAATTGCGTATAAAAATTTCAATTGCTCTGTTTATTTTCGTAAACTCACATGTTTTATCTTGAGTATTTGAAAACACGATAAATTTGATAATCAACTCAATTACCTAATCAAACCTCCATATTAATGGGTAATTGTCGAATAAAACTTACATATGAATCACCGTTAATGAATTTCAATAATGGCGTATTTCCAACATAAAACATATTTAGATTTTTTAATTGAAGTTTTCTGATTATAAAATGGTGTGTGTACCTATACTTCAAATTCTATATTTTCTTTATTATGTTAAATATTATGCGCTTATACAACGTGCCCAAGATAAGGATGAGCAGCATGGGGATCTTGAAAACGGTAAGAGATACGAAGGCGTATAAATTAGAGAAAAGTTGTATAATTTAGGGCATGTTCACATGTAGTTTGCAAAAGTTCATTACTGTTTATCGTTTCCGAAATTTAAAACAAAATGTGATTTTTGGGCTTTTCTTTTTTCGTAATTCCTTCATTTATTTTAAAAGATTTTTAAAAACCCAAGAGGACTTCTTCATTGTGACTATTTGAATTCTATTAGATGGCGTTTTTAAATTTTTATTCGAAGTTTCGTGTCCGAGAAACCATCATCAACTTTATTTTTTTATATCGCCGCAAACAAGGAAACACCCTGTATTCGATAGTATTTTTATTACGAATTTAACCATGTATATTACACATTATGGTTTTGAAGCTAATTTTTAAGAAAAAATCGAATTAATATTAGTATTTGATAATATTTTTTTATGCACAAATTTGACGACTCCAATCTTTGAAACCTATTTAATTAAAGTTAAATAATCACAATAACTGTTCAAATAGGTTGCCATTATTTTCTAGACACAGGTAAGCTCTCTTTAGTGAAGAATTTAAAACACGATCTAGCATTTCTGGTGAAATTGTATTAACCGCTGCCATAACCGATACTAACAACTGCTCTTTATTTTCAAAACTCAAAATCCAAGGGACTTAAATCAGGTGATCGCACTGGCCAAGCTACTGCACAATAAGTTCCAATCCATTTTCCTGTAAACCGCAATGACAGATAGTCCTGTACATTTCTTGAGTTATGTGCTGGGGCACCACCTTGTTGAAACCAACACTTGTTTTAGATATTGTTCGGCATTTAAATCGTTGTGGAACATAAAAGGTCCTATTATTATTCGTCCCAAAATGCCCATCCACATATTAATTCCAAATCTATGTTGATGTCTTGATTCTTTTTTTATTTTGTTTTGCCCAATAATGTTTGTTACGTCGGTTGAAAAATCCATTGTTGGTTATCATGCTTTCATCAGACCAAATTATTTCAAAAGGAAAATTTAAACCTTCGTCACATTTTCTAGCATACCATTCGCAAAAACCTGCTCGTCGCTCCTGATCAGCTGGTCTAAGACCCTGACAAACTCGAAATTTATATGGATGAAACGTATTCCTATTTAAAATGAATTGTGCTGTAGAATTAACTATACCAGTACGATGTTCAATTTGTCTTGTCGATATTTCAGGGTTTTCAACAACGGCTTGTATACGGCATTAGCTTTTTCGCCATCAGATTGTTTTTCACGGAATAGAACAGGTTTTGTAAATGAACCAAATTCTTTTAAATCAGATTCCAAACGTCTAAAAATGGATTTGCCAGGTTGCCTTCGCTCAGGATATTTATACAATTACATCAACTCAGTAACTACACAATTTCTGTGGGACAAGCTGTAGCATGTCAACATATCGAACGTGGTTTGTAAAATTTCGTCTTTCCATATATATGTACCTACAATTCAAATAACAACAATGATCTCAACGCAATAATACTAATTTAAACAGTTTTCAATAAAATGTTAAGCAAGTGCTATTTTATCACAGCCTTCTAATATTAACTGATATATAAAAATGTAAAAATGAAAAACCAATTTTTCAGCTTCAAAACCATAATGTGTAATACATGGTTAAATTCGTAATAAAAAATACTATCGAATACAGGGTGTTTTGTTGGTTGTAGCGATACAAAAAAATAAAGTTGATGGTGGTTTCTCGAAGACGAAACGTTGAATAAAAATTTTGAAAACGCCATCTAATAGAATTCATAAGGTGACAATGACGAAGTACCTTTGATTTCTAAAAATCTTTTAAAATAAATGAAGGAATTCCAAAAAAAGAAAAACCCAAAAATCACATTTTGTTTTAAATCTCGGAAACGATAAACAATAATGAACTTTTGCAAACTACATGCCCTAAATTATACAACTTTTCTCTTATTTAACCGCCTTCGTATCTCTTACCGTTTTCAAGTTCCCAATGCTGTTCATCCTTATCTTAGACACGTTGTCTAAATGTCAACTGATGTTTTGCTAAATCTCGGAATAGAACATTTTTTATTTTACCACAACCTTTAAAAAAATATCATTTCTTTCGTTCCAGAGATTGTCAAATCAGTATTTAATGTTTATATTTGTATAAAATACGATAACAATACATCCTTTCATTGACATTTTCACCCGTATGTTGCAGTAATTAATGGAGACAGTTATCTAACTGTAGATATACAGGGTTAATCAAATGTATGGAACCATCCATATATCTCAGTAACTTGGCGAATTCGATCATTATAACGCCAATGATGGCACATTTTCAGTTTTTCCGGTATTTCTGTAGTCTACATTATTTCAAATGGAACACCCTATACATTTTTATAATATTCGATAGAGAGTTTTACTTTCAGTAATAAAAGCGAAATTGGCAATGTCATTATAGAATCCGACAATCACCCTGTATTAAAATTAAAGATAATCTAACTAATGGATACTGAGATATACAGATGATTCCATACATTTGATTAATCCTGTACAAAAACAGTATTTGTGATAAACCGTTAAAGAAAACGTTATAAACATGGTATTATCGCATATAAAATATACTGTCGTGGTCATTGTAAGTAACGTGCAGATGCAGATGAAACCTAATTTCATTTTAAATATACACTGCTAGATATATGAACAACAATGGGAACACAAAATACTTATGAACTAATTTTCTGGAAACGTGTAGGATGCTTGTAACCTACATAGATATACGAATGAAACAAGAAACCTTAATAATATGCCACCACGATTTTGTATGCATTCACTACAAGTGTACAAGCTAAGAGATGGTATGTATTTGAAGAATACTGTACATTGCATGTTGACTGAAAATTTAGACATGAGAAAGCTGCGCACAAGGTGGGTGTCGCACTTGCTCACAATGTAACAAAGGCAGCTTAGTGGGGATGTTTGGAGTGTTTGGCGATGTTTTGCAACAATACCACTGAGTTTTTGTGTTGATTCATAACCATTTATTAAGCATGGGCCCATCACCTAGTGATGTGTTGCGATTTTACCGAAGCGAATGAAGACGAACTGAAAAGAGCGGAACAGAGTGGGAAGCGAAAGTGCTATTTCACCGGTCTGTTGTCTCGTTAAAACGAGCAGTGTTGCCAGCTCTAAGCACAATGCACACGTTTAAGTTGTTTTTGTGTTAACATTTCTGCCAAAATTCTTGTATCTTACTAGATCTATTGAATAGTAAACATATCGTGATTTTATTGTTTATTGTTAACATAAATAAAAAATGAATATTTTATTACGTACTCGAATAAAAACCTCTTATTTTTGTAGTAAATAATCAATTGCTATAATAATTCCCTAAATAAAACTTAAAATACATGAGAAATACGAGCACATTGGCAATACTGAACATAATACTGTAAGAATAGTTATCTGTGGAGAGAACAACTCAGAAAGGACCTTCGGCGATTTTTATGAAATAATTCCGGCTATTTGTTGCGGCAGCAATAATCGTCTGCTTCTAGTAGCAGCAAACAGCCCAGTAGCAGTTTCGAAAACGGAACTTGTAGGAAATGTGTGACGATGTGCTACAATGTAATTAATTCGAAAAAGCAGCGACTTGTCACTGCTTCTTTTTCGAAGCAGAAGCTATTGTCACTGTTGCTTGAAAATAGCGTGTTTCAGCCATCACTACCATCACGTTACATCTGAGACGAAAGAACTCTCGAAACAGTGAACGGAAGGGGAATAAGCTCCGAAAAGGCGAATGCAATTCCATCTGCTAGCCGCCAGTTTTCTGGGATGCGCGAGGGTTAATATAAAGGTAGATTTTCAACGACGGGTTCTATGTGAAGGTGTTATAGCGGTGGTCAAAATCATTGACCTAAAGTTCGAATTGATTCCCAAGCATCCTATTCACCAAATTTAGCCCCCTCAGAGTATTTTCTCTTTCCAAAATTCGAAATATGGTCAGACGTTAAAAGATTTGGCGACACTGAAGAGATAGAATCCACAGCTAATGGCTAGTTTGAGGAGCTCGATAGTTTCCACTACAAAAAGTATATTAAAGCTATTGGACATCGCTGAGAAAACTATATTGAGCTAAAAGGAAACTATGTTAAAATATAAAGATAAGCTATCCCAAATTTGCTTTGTTTTTGTATAAGATTCTTTATAAACGGTGAAAGGTTTTCTTTTTTGATATAAAATGACATGTAGGGTCAGAAAGGGAAGACAGATTAACATAATATATAGTCTGTTTCAAACCAAATGTGTGCTCTCTAACATTTTTATTTTAGAAGCGGCAGTGTCAATCAAATAAGTAAAATTGAGTATTTTCTTCAGGGTGACTCACACACACACACACATACTTTAAAAAAAAAATTTTTTTTAGTTTATTATTTACCTTACAATCTGTTGCTCTACAACATTCAGTAAGTACTTTGACATTGTGTATAAAAAACATGCAGGAAAACAATTCATTGATTATTTCCTCAATACATAACCTTAAGGTTTGACAAGTAGCTTAACCTAATCTAACTTTAAACTAATTCAAACGTAATCACTACACTACACTGTCACTGATCACCTTACCCAAAACGTGTTGGTAGTTCAGAGAATTTAAATCTATTTAACCGCGGTTGTTCATCGTGCATTTCCAATAGGTGCTCCACAAGTGGATTGGGGTGTGCACTAAGCCTATTCTTATAGCGGTCACTATATTTCTAAATTTCATCATTGATTGATTGAGTATCGGGGTCTTGTCGTATGACTTCATTTGGAACATAGCGATGCGTCTACCATCGATTTAAGGACTTTGGACTGGAAACGTCTCAGAATGACCTACACAATATTCCAGAAAATCTATAAAACCAAATCATACCCAACTTCAACGTAAGGTTTTGGATACATGCAGACGCAACACGAATACCTATTTTCCTATAAAAGTCACACTTTTATTTTTTCGAAAACAGATTCAACGAAAAATTGATAGTATTTTACGTACCTTATGCGGAAATGAGTGTCAAATTGCAAAGCAGAGTGCGCGATACCTCACGAGGGGTTGGAATTAGACATGAATTTCCGAATGCTGTTTGCGCATAAGGTGAGTAATCTATTTTTTGTACGAAATGAAAACCAAACACTGACCCTAATAACCCCGTCCTGCCTCTACGAGACATCCAGGCATCATACATCAAGTCGATTTAGCGATAGTGAGAAAAAGTCTCTTGCATAACCTTCTATACCTATATATGTACAATAACCCCGTTCTACCTCTTCGAGACATCCAGGCATCATGCATCAAGTCGATTTAGCGATAGTGAGAAAAAGTCACTTGCATAACCTTCTATACCTACATATGTACATGTAGGTTGAAAGATAAAAATAGATATCTCGCCTATCTTTCAAGGTAACTATGGACAGCTTCATATCATTTTAAATCAAATTTCGCTCCCTTTCAAATAAAGTAAGAGTATGTGTATGTTATACCAGCAATACGAGGAATGTTTTCAATTTCCGGAAAAACCGGAAGTAGTGTTTTCATCAGGATAATATCATTTCATTAGCGCAAATGAACAAAGTTTATTTCCAAAATCCCAAGTTTGTAACCAAAATAGTTAGAAACCATACTCAATTTTGAAAGTTTTAAAAATTGCAAAAATTTGCATTTCATGCGAGTTATTGATGACCTAATTGTCTCGTAGGCCTTCATTTGAAATTTCATCAAAATCGTTCGTGTAGTTTCGGCTGGCCAAAGACCACACACACGCACGCACGCACGCACACACGCACGCACGCACCCATAGTTTAAACGATAGTTTACAGAATTACTTTTAACTGCTATACTACATTACTAAGTTGTTATATAGTATAATAGAGAATATTGTAATAGTGTGTGAATCGAGATATAATATAGTAGAAGGTTATGCAATCGACTTTTTTTCACTATCGCTAAATAGACTTATTGGCTCATTTAGCAAAGATACGCCAAGATCGGCTATATTGTCTGGATGTCTGTGTGTGTGAACGAAAATACCTACCTACGCACTTAAAATTTTGTAATTAAGCTTGATTTCATTTGGCTTAGAGCTGATTAGGTTTTAGGAGAAATCCAGCGGCGGAGAGGGGGGTTTATTAGGGTCAGTTCTTGGTTTTTATCAAATATTAACAGCTGCATATTTCAAAGATGTAAAAACACCTAGATATAGGCCTTAAACATATCAATGAATTATGTTTTATGCAATTTTCCGGTAGAATTTAAGTGTTAGTTCAATTTTTTTCAATATCGGAAAAACCATTAATTTTATAAGAAAACGTGTAGACGTATTTTTTAAAGAAAATTTAATTTTACATAAATTTTCTGTATAACGTTTTTTACTGTAAAGTTAAATAAATGTAAAAATTAAATAAATATGATTGAAAATGCTGAAGTTTCATCGATATTTTTATAGAAGTGGGCGGCTTTGGAATTGTATTTATGTATTTGTGTCTATAATCTGTATCTGACATGAAGTTTTAAACGTCATTCTGACATAGATTATTGTTTTTGTTTTTACAATGTTGCGTGTTCGTTATAAATGTATAAAAAATAGGTTGCATAGTTATCCTAAAAAAATTTAAATTAAAATTATTTCATTTCTTTTAATTTAAGTTAGACAGTTTGACATAGATTATTGTTTTTACGTTTACAGTGTTGCCTATTTTCATGAACTTATAACAGAGACTGAATAACTATCCTAAAAATATTGTGATTAAAATTATTTCATTTCTTTTCATTTTCATTTTGTAGGTTGGAAGGTTGTGTGTTGTTTCACACCAGATATTTTACATTATTGCTTGGTTACTAACGTAATAGATATTTATGTATTAAGGGCATAATCAGAAGATTATGGCTCGTGGGAATGTTAAAAGTCCGACGCGAAGCGGAGGGCTTTTATATTCCTGAGAGCCATAATCTACAATTATGCCCGTGGTACATACAATGTTTTATTTTATTTTGCACCATGAAACTGGAACAAAATTTTAAAAGGATTCAGTATTTTCGGCAAGTTTTTAAATGCAAATGCAGTGAAATAAAGTCGACAGTAGGCTTATTTGTTGTTACTAAGATACTGTGATATTGCTAAATTGTTGCTAAGGTACTGTTTGTTTGTAAATAATTTGCATTCTAAAATGGAAGGTGAAAATGCAAAAACTTATTCACAAGAAATTTTAGATGAATTTGAGGCCGCCCAGGCAAAAATAATTCCAAGTAAATCGAAATATTTATACATTAAGGTTGTTGTTTCAATAATTCTTTCAACTTACGTGACATATCATGTCATGTGTTTGCTGTCAATCATTGCTGTTTAGCAACAATGACATTTCCGTGCTATAAAGACCACATTACGCACGCATTTGGGGGCGTATAATAGATATTTATGTATTAAGGGCATAATCAGAAGATTATGGCTCGAGGGAATGTTAAAAGCCCGACGCAAAGCGGAGGGCTTTTATATTCCTGAGAGCCATAATCGACAATTATGCCCGTGGTACATACAATGTTTTATTTTATTTTGCACCATGAAACTGGAACAAAATATTAAAAAAATTCAGTATTTTCGGCAAGTTTTTAAATGCAAATGCAGTGAAATAAAGTCGACAGTAGGCTAATTTGTTGTTACTAAGATACTGTGATATTGCTATTATACATCAAGTCATGCGTTTGCTGTCAATCATGCTGCTTAGCATCAATGACATTTCCGTGCTATAAAGACCACATTACGCCCGCATTTGGAGGCGTATAAAGAACATTAGGGTGGCAAAATAAAATAAAGAACATTATGGTGGCAAAATAAAATAAAAATAATAATAATCCCGTAATTTTTAAATTTGAATAATGTTGAAAATCGTATTACAGTAAATCAGAAAATAAATTAATAGTGAACAAGAATAATTATAACAACACTAATTGAATTAAATTAAATTTATTAACATAGTTGATTTGATTGAAATAAACACATTTTGATTTATCTATTTCATGGTAATTCAGCACGTTATGTGGAAAATTTAAAAATCTATATTTATCCATGTGCGAGAACCCATTTAATAGTTATCGGCGTCATCAGATTAGAATTAATTTTGTCAATTTAGATTCTTTACTTATATATTAATAATGTTTGTGATAAATCATATCGATTGAAAGTCTAACTGAAAACGAATTGAAATAGTATATTCTACAAATAGATGTAAAAACAAACACTACTTCTGATACTGAATAATAATTATTTTTTAAATTATGGAGTATTAATTTAGTCAAAATAAAAGTCTATGTAATTCTCTATAAATAATACACAATAGCCTGAATTAAATCAAAAATGTAAATATAATTAACATCGTTCAACAGTTTTACTTTCCAAAGCGGTATCAAATTTAAATTACCCTGCGGCTACAAAGAACATATTAATTATTACGTTTAAAGTTACCTGTTTCTTTCCGGTATAATTTTTCAGCTTGCCTTGTTTTTATTCAATAAATTGAACACTGAAAAGAGTTAATTAGAAGTTATAAAGCTCCGGACGTTTCAAGTTAATATTTATACAAGACTAATTTTGACAGCTATAATCATTATAATGTGTTAAGTTGTATAACTTACATATTTTTTTATGTTTACGAAAAAAATTATAATTACCCAGATACGTAATTGTGCAAGTTATTACTAAATAAACGGTTGCTTTTTGTAAGTAGTTTTAAACTATACATTTACATAATAAATTTATATAAAGTTTCTCATAATTATTTCTATTACGAAATTATGGCAGACAAATCAGATACATACGTATCAACAAAGATACAAATATTTTGTTCCAAATGTTCTTTATTAATGTTAACGCTGTCTTTCTTCTTTATTTATCATAATAGAAAACATTTCTGATGACAGACCCGTCAGATTCAAGCTATTCAAACGATCATCATACATGATCATAAAAGCATATTTGCTACTGAAAGAATTATGTTTCTATAAAACGTTAAAATCTCACATTTTTCTTTCTATTATTACATATTATTCAATTCCATTTAGAGTTAGTATTGTTAGACACAACAAGCCATATATATATATATATATATATATATATATATATATATATATATATATATATATATATATATATATATATATATATATATATATATATATATATATATATATATATATATAACAACGTGTCCCAGATAACATTTCCAGCATGGGGATCTCGCTTATTATAAAAGATACAGATTTGGTTAAATTAGATGAATTACTCCTAAGGATTAGTGAAATTATAGGACACTCTCCAATTTCCAAATTTCCATGTATTTTAAGACTTATGGCAAGAAAAAGAAAAATGTCAAATTTCTTTTTCTTGTATTATCTTTTTTGTTATATTAGACATATAAATTTTATTTGCACTTTCTTAAGATATTTTTTATGCAGAATTTAAATATCAATTTGGATTTTTATTTGCACTTTCTATTTTTTAGTTTCAACCCCTAAATTAAATTTTTCTTATGGAACGAGAAGTCGGCTTTGAAATAATTGATCGTGTTTTTTTATCCTCTTTACAATGATATAGTACTATCTATTTTTAAAAACAACAAAGAAAATTTAAAAAAATGTATTTTATTAAAGACTCCAACAATAAGCAGGCCGTGAAACATAAAAATACAATCGAATTTAATGTCACTTAAAAATTATTCGTTCCAGAATATTTTTGTGTCAAACATGGCTTTATTTACCAATACTGAAAAGTTTGATATGTTGAGTTGTTACATCTTGTCTCATAAAAACAGTATAGAAGCTGAACGGATGTACTTGAGCCTGTATACTGAAAGAAGGCAGCCCAGTGCTCGTACGTTCAGAAAATTTGGTAATTAATTTAAAAGAATATGGTTCATTTTCAAAACCTACTAGAAATCCGAAATTACGGAATGAAGATGCAGAACTAAATGTATTACAATCAGTTATTGAAAATCCTTCAACATCTATTAGAGAAATTTAACATAACACTGGTATTTCGAACACTACATAACAAAGAATTTTAAAACGTCACAGGTATCATCCGTATAAGTACACCATTCTGCAGGGACTTAGAGATGGAGATCATGGGAGAAGATTACAATTTTGCCAATGGTATGTTAATCAATGTGAGAATAACGATAATTTTCCAGCTACGATTTTGTGGTCTGACGAAAGCAGATTTACAAATAATGGCCTTTTCAATCGATACAATGTTCACTTTTGGGACCGTGAAAATCCTCACGTTGTTAAGGAAAGTCGGCATCAAGTGAGATTTGGTTTTAACGTCTGGTGTGGCATTTTAGGCGCTAAACTTATTGGGCCCATATTTTTTAACGAAACATTAAATAGTGAAAGGTATTTGAATTTACTACAAACTGATTTAGAAAATAAACTTGATTATTTACCGCTGATTGAGAATATTAATATCTGCTTCCAACAAGATGGCGCCCCACCTCACAATTCAAACATCATCAGCGGATATCTTAATAATCAGTTTCCAAATTCATGGATTGGTAATCGAGGGCCGATTTTATGGCCACCCAGATCTCCAGACTTAACGCCCTTGGACTTTTTCCTTTGGAGCTACGTAAAAAATCGAGTGTACGTGCAAACATTTGAGAATGCCGAAGATCTTCGTGAAGCTGTTCTTGCAGCATTTGGTAGCATTAAACGCCAAAAACTACGCAGAGCAATTACGTCGACACTACGCAGGGACAATTATGTTTAGAACGGAATGGTCAATTGTTTGAACATCATTTATAATTGGATAATTATCTCCAATACTATTACCTGCTTAACTCTTGTTGTTATCTATTATTTGTCGTTTTCACATGTTTCACGGCCTACTTATTGTTAGAGTCTTTAATAAAATACATTTTTTTAAATTTTCTTTGTTGTTTTTAAAAATAGATAGTACATGTGCTATATCATTGTAAAGAGGATAAAAAAACACGATCAATTATTTCAAAGCCGACTTGTCGTTCCATAAGAAAAATTTAATTTAGGGGTTGAAACTAAAAAATAGAAAGTGCAAAAAAAATCCAAATTGATATTTAAATTTTGCATAAAACATATCTTAAGAAAGTGCAAATAAAGTTTATATGTCTAATATAACAAAAAAGATATTACAAGAAAAAGAAATTTGACATTTTTCTTTTTCTTGCCATAAGTCTTAAAATACATGGAAATTTGGAAATTGGAGAGTGTCCTATAATTTCACTAATCCTTAGGAGTAGTTCATCTAATTCAACCAAATCTGTATCTTTTATAATAAGCGAGATCCCCATGCTGGAAATGTTATCTGGGACACGTTGTATATATATATATATATATATATATATATATATATATATATATATATATATATATATATATACTGCTATTTTTGGTGCTAATAATCAGATCTAACAATAATTATACTTTCTTTCAGTAAAAATTGATTGGTTTAATGAACCAACTCATAGTTATAGATACCTTAATTTTGATTCAAATCGGCCGATAAAATCTAAATTAAACGTAATTATTAATACTGTTGACAAATGGTTAAAAATTTCAGATCCCGAACTTAGAAAAGAACGTATTGATAAGGTTTTATTGGATTTTCAAAAAAATAATTATCCGTTTACTAACAAAACATCTTTGATTTATAAACCATTATCAAAATTTAATTTAATACCAGTTTTTGAATCCCAAAATAAAGGATCATCTTTATTGTCAAAATTAAAGTCTAAGAGTCCTTATGATGAGAAAAGAAACACTATTTACAAAATTCTTTGTGGTAATTGTAATAAAATTTATATAGGGACTTCTTTTTAACCTCTAAAAAATCGCATCACACAACATACATAGGACGTAAGAGTACAACCACAAAGTTGAAAATAAACGTTTATTTGATTATAATAAAACACCAATTTCAGATATTGAAAAAAATTTTGATAAACGTTTACTTTTGGAAATGATGTACATTAAAATTAACAGTAATAATGTTTGTAATAGTAAAAAGGATTTGGAACATTTACCAATGGGTTATAATCATATTTTGCAAAATTTAATATGGTAGGTATGTACATAATGTCATTTTAGTTAATTGTCAATTTGTATTTCAATAAGAAAAAGGCGCTGAAGACCTCATTAGAGGTCGAAATATATGCCAAAGAAAGTATAAATTATTATTAGGTCTAACTATTAGCAACAAAAAAATAGCAACATTTATATATATATATATATATATATATATATATATATATATATATATATATGTATGTATGTATGTATATATATTCCATTATTTTTAATCGAATTTGGACAGTATATGGTAGAAATCTTTATTTACTTCTACGTTCCGGGTTCGTAACTTTGGAGACCCTTTATCAAGAAATACACTAAATTGATAACTTATTTTTATGATATAAATTTGTTCTTAGAATGCTAAATTTAAATTATTGTTTTTTGGTGAGCTCATCTTCTTGTTAGAGGTTGATTGCAATATTCGTGGTCTTTTTTTGTTATGAGTGGACGAAATACAGTAGGGCGTGTGCTGCTGTGGAGGTAAACATTGGCCATCGTCCCTCTTATTTAATGCTTCTGGTCGTTTTTCGATTTCTATGCCTTCTCTAATTATACGTTTCGTTAATGTATCTGTTCGAGCGAATAGCCTAATATCTGTGTTGATTACATGTCCAGTTTCTATCTTATGAGTTGTTATCGAGTACGATAGGTTCTTTTGTCTAATCGCTATCTTATGTTCTTCAGCTGGAACACATATTCTGCGATCTGTTTGTCCAACATAGCTGCATTTGCATGTACTGCAGTGGACTTCACCATGCATAGTATCTTTTGGCCTACCTAAGAATTTTTTTGGAAACTTCCGAGCGATAGTGTCAGGTATTCCTTTTATGTAGGAAAACATCACTAATGTCTTCTTTCTTCTGTTATCTCTTGGTTTGTTTACCTTCTGTGTGAAAAACTATTGTCCACGGCAACACACCCTACTGTATCTTGTCCACTCATAAGAAAAAAAGAAGACTTCAACTTGAACAACAAATTAAAACGAATATTACAATCGACCTCTAACAAGAAGACAAGCTCACCAAAAAACAATAATTTAAATCTAGCATTCAAAAAACAAATCTATGTTACAGTAAGTTGTTAATTTAGTGTATTTCTTGATAAGGGGTTGAAAGTTACGAACCCGAAACTGGAAAAGCAAATAAAGATTTCTACAACATACGGTGTAAATTCGATTAAAAATAATGGAACGTAACATTGACCGTGGAAATTTAAATCAAAATACTACACGGGGTGTCCAGAAACTCTACAGACAAACTTTGCGTAGTGATTCTAGACCCAAAAATAAGAAAAAAAGTTCATATAAACCCAGGCCCGGAAACGCTTCGTTTAGGACCTACAGGGTGTGAAAAAATTTTATTTTCCTCGGTTTTATGGCGATATTTTGCGAACAAATTTGAATATGGTGCTGAAATTTGGAGCACGGGGTTTTTTGTGGTCGAGAAACTTAAATATTTTATTGATTTTTATGGTGCCTGCAGAGGGCGCCATCTACAGTGGTATGCTAAAAGTTAATTGGCCTTAACTTTTTTACCACCCGGTATATTGCCGTTCCGTTTGAATTGGTTTGTTCCTTTTTCAGTTCTAAGCAAAAAAGGTATACTTGGTCGATGCCTCTCAGATCAACTGTTTTAGAGATATTGGTTGATGAACAGATCAATTTAATTCCCTATAATCCTTAGCTAATTGAAATTAAAAATCAAAGTAACGTATGTTTGAATTTTTATTTTAACTTTAAATTTAAGAACGAGTAAAATAAATGTTACAAAAGGTGTTATACATGATGACCATTTGTTTCGATACATAATCTCACTCGTTTTGATAATGAACGGCGAATCCCTGAACATATTCCCATATTATTTCTGAAGGTCTGGCAGGCATCTACAGTGGTATGCTAAAAGTTTATTGGCCTTAACTTTTTTACCACCCGGTCTATTGCTCCAAATTTCAAGACCATATTCAAATTTGTTCGCACAATATCGCCATAAAACCGAGGAAAATAAAATTTTTTCACACCCTGTAGGTCCTAAACGAAGCGTTTCCGGACCTGGATTTATATGAACTTTTTTTCTTATTTTTTTGGGTCTAAAATTACTACGCAAAGTTTGTCCGTAGAGTTTCTGGACACCCCGTATATATTACGCGTCTTTAAAAAAGTCCGCATCATATAGGAAATATTTTTATTATTAAATTTAAATAAAAAACCGCTGAAAATTGTATCAAAAAATAGTTTTTTTTAAGTAACTCGAAAACGATTAACTAATACCAAAATTTAAAAACAATCGCATGGACTGGTTCGAAAATCGAGTTTTTTGGAAGTATTGCGAAAATGACAAAATTTTCAAAAAAATTGCATAACACTTGTTGTGAAAAATTTTATTTCCTATCTAATGGTGTTTTCACTTTTTGAATATGTTAAGTAATTCCGGAGATATTTAGGAAAAACCGGTTTTTAAAGTGACTGTTTTTTGCTAATACCTCGTAAACCGTTTGTTGTACAGAAAAATTATAGGGACACTTAAAGACGAATGACATGTTGAAATATACGTCTGCATTCATATACGTTTCTAAAATTTGGGGAAAAATGATAAACGTTAAGGCCTTTTATGGAGTCATAAAAACAGCGTTTCCAATCCCCTAATAGTTCGAGATTATTATTTTCTAAAAAATGTTGTGTTTTAATGTGTTTCAAATAATTCCAAGCCTCGCCTAAGTCTAATTTTAACTTTTGCGTTGCATATACTATGAAACTTTTGGTTGAGGTACTAAAATTCATCTTCTCTGTTCATGACTTTAAAAAGTTTTTTATTCAACCTAGTTAAGAATCTAATGGAGGTAAGAAACTTTTGTCGCGCCGGAGCAATTATTCTTTTTCCAAGGAATGTGGTACTAAGACAGTGCCCAATGTTTAACATTACAACTATAAGACCGTGTTTCCTACGTTTTCTATAAATAATTTTGTTCAACAAGGTGTGCCATTTTGCAATAAGGTTTAGTCACGTAAATAAAAGTCCCAACAGACGTTGAAAGAATATATTAAACTCTTACACCCAACTTGGCAGATTATTTAAGGACGCTTTTTTTCTGCAGAATATTTGTAACTCTCTTTGTGCTAAGAATATTGCAACAGTTCTTTCTCACGATTACGATGTATTAAAATAGAGATATTTGAAAGTAGCAGTTGTCATCTTTGTAAACAAAATCCTACTCGTTCTAGACTTCCGACGAGCAACCGAGTCAGATCGACTATTTCTGCACCAATTTTCAGATGAGGTACCTATGCCTTAGTGCGGCAAAAAATCCTCATCAGTGTCTGTTGATTCTGTGCAAGTTGCATCTTCTGCTTTTACGTCGTCTTGTTATACTTTCTGGACCTCTTAGGACTAAGAAACTAAGTACGGGGTTACCTTGAGACAAGATATGTCCCTTTTTTAGAAAATGCGAAAATTTGGTTCCAACCATAGCCGTGTGGCTGGTTTACTGAAACGGTTTTTCGTAGTGTAACAATATAACGTGTACGGTAAGTTTTGGAAATCAGACACTGGTCGTTATTTTAAATTTTAATCCTACAGTTGTACTGGTATGCTGTATCTATTGTAGAGGTATGTGTATTGTTCAAGCATTACAGAAAATATTCCGTTTACTTGGATTTCTAAGATAGTAATAATGCGAAGGCATAAAAACAACGTAACAGTTATTTTAATATAATTACGTCAATTTAAGGTTCACAATAGTATATTAAAAAACATAGATCACTCTGGAAGCACTAATTCAAGTATAAAAAAACTCGTGGCTACGCCACTCGTTTTTTAAACAATGAGTGCTTCAAGGTCTTATGAAACACGATTTTATGCTATTTTTTGTAATTTTCCCTTTTTATGCCGTTTTTAAACAAATATTTCTACTTTAGTTAATTTAGGGATTTTTGTGACGGTTGGTAATATCTTAATTTAAAAGTGAAAATTTGATCTAGTCGCCTTTTGTTTTGTCCAAATTCTGTCACAAAACACGAAAATGGAAGATAATCTATCATCCTGAAATACGTGTGTGAAATTGCCAAAAATACGGTCGCTAAATATGCTCGCATCCAAATTTTCCACTGGAGGCATCCTGTTTTTGACACATTTTGTAAGAGTGCCATAATTGCGGACAAAGCTTTGCCAACCTAATAATTTTCGTAAAATTTTTTGTGGCTATAATTACATAGGAGATGGACCTCGCGTTTGAAAATGGAAGCAAATGACAAAAAAATATTAAACGCCAAATGATTATTTTTATTAAAACAGCGCAAAAAGTCCAAGCTGCCAAATTCACATTACACCTATGTGTCCCACTGGAATTTAACCCCCTTTCACATATAATCTTAAACAAGAAACAAATTTACTAATAATATATTTTGGCAATCGTTGTTAGCTTAAACACATAAACGAAAAAGTGGTATATAACGAAATATATAAACTTTCTTGTGTATGTATGTAATTTGACATTTTTCAACAAATATTTCAAAAGTTAATCTTTCAACCTATATAAACATATGTAGGTATAGAAGGCTATGCAATCGACTTTTTTTTTCACTTGGTTTAATAAAGTATTGGCAATAAAAAGGCACAAGGTGTCAAAGCTTCAAAAAAAAATTTTACTTTTGCAATATCTCCAAAACGAAGAAAGGTTTTCTTCTCATTCTTGGTATAATAAATAGAGACATAAAGTACATTAAGTTATTAATACGTTTTTATTATGTACAATGGCGTAGATCGCAAGGGGTAGAGCAACCTTTTAATCGTTAACCTCTACGCCAATGGAGCAAATTGGATTTTTTATTAAAATACGAAACCTTGATATTTTTCAGATAAAAAAGGTATACTTTGTTTAAATCGATAACTTTAACAGTTTCTAAGATATTTACATTTTTAGGTACTTATTACCAACTGCTTAGGCAGATTATTAACTTCGACACCCTGTATCTCGAAAACGAAACACTGTTGGACTTACGTCTGTATGAATGTTTTGTGTTAAAATGATTAGATCTATCATTTCCTGAAGTTACGCGTATTCTTCCTGAAACACTTGATGTCGATGTTGTTTTCCAAATACTACGAAATAATAATAATAATAATAACTGTTAAAGTTATCGAATTAGACAAAGTATACCTTTTTTATCTGAAAATCATCAAGGTTTCGTATTTTGAAAATAAAACCCAGTTTAGCGTAGAAAGTAGGGATTCCATAATAAAAACGTATTAATAAGCTAAAACCAATGTACTTCACATATCTATTGGTTATACCGAGAATGAGAAAAATACCATTACTTCAAAAATCAACATTTTTTTTAGAACTTTGACACCCTGTACCTTTTTTATTATGAATATTTTATTAAAGCAAGTTGCGTCAGATCGTAATATTTTAAGGCCGAGAATCTTACATTTCACTTTGGCCCATTACTTACGAACCACCCTATATAAAAACATAAAAGCAACAAACTATTGGCACCTTACACAATTCTGGAATGCACGAAATCATGTGTTTAAGTCGCTTATTGAATTGAATTGAATGTATTTTATACTTTAAATAACAAATTCCTTAAAATTTTTAATTTTTTGTAACATTGATCATCAAACGTGTAAGAGAGCTTCTTTTATTTTACTTCATTAGTAAATCCTGTCTTAAAAAAATTTACTACTCTAAAAATTCCTTACTTAAAACCTAATCCATAAATTGTTATATTCAGGCTATTCACAATTCCTCTTTTACCATTTCTGTAACTACAGTTTCATCTTAAATTTCCGAGGTTTGTTCTACCTTTACTTTCCAAAATGTGACAGTGGTCGTGGCATAGCACCAAGCAAAGCTGTTATTCACGTAATGATAAGAATGTTCCGTGCCTCTAAAAATACGGTAACTATGATTATTTGGAAAACGGTAAAAAAACAAACTACAGTTACTGGATTGAACTAAAAATTGACTCTAAAGCATCATACAATTCACATCTTTTGCTTATATAGTTAGCCTAAATTTTTAAGGAAGAGCACTATACTAATTGCCATAACTCTGTTCACTTGATGAGTGTGCTTTGAACTTCATGGGTGTAGGTACCGTTTCTTTACTAACAGTTTTTCTTTCTGGGGTATAACAGTTCAACAAGGCCTCGCCGCTTATCTCCATAACCATAATGTCAAAGCCGAAGTTTTTTAGAAACTTGTACTCGATTTTGGTGTTGATCTATGGAAAACTATCGATCTATGTAGTACTAGCTTTGCGATAATCAGGTTTATCACTTCTACCAGCAATTCTCGTACTGCACCAAATCTTTCAACAATAGGTATATGACACATATTACAATTTTACAAAATAATAAGGTATTTAAGTATTGTGTATTTTGGTGGTGCGCTGCTCAAGTGTCTTCGTCCTTTTCAGCGCGTGGAATGTTTGGTTGATGGGTTGGCGTGGTATTGTGCTATGATGATGATAATATCAGTAAATATCGGTATTAACAAAACATAAAGTAAAAATGATACGTATATACTTATACTGGGACACCATTCCTTGCGGCGGATCATTGTATGTTTACTCGAAAAGAACAAACACCTAACCGTGCGTGAAGATCACTCTCCACTGGTCAGTCGCAGTTTTTGCCTCAGCCTCAGTCCTTGATAGTGACTCGTAGACGGACGACGTGCTTCACCTCTCTAATCTTCTTTGCTTCCTCTGCGGACGGTAGCTGTACCAGTATTAAAGGGATGGGGTGTGCTTGCTGCTTCATCCTGGAACAATAATAAACGTTAAAATCACGTTGAGTTGACATCTGTTTTGGTGATTTTACGGGCACGCACGTATAACCACCTTAAACATACGATCAATGTTTGCCTGGTAGGTACGATACGGTGTATAATGCTTATCCATAACCTTGAGTAGCCTGTCTCATTCCTTGGTTGAGGCAGGTTGTATCCGAGTCCCTCGCTACAGGCCTCAGCTCTGCTTAAGGCAATCCCTCGTCGGTCAAGTTCTCGGGAGAATTTAATCCTGTTCTCCTTCTGACGAAGGCTTCCGGAGTGTCTTCCAGGGGCTCGAATGCATTGGTGGTCGTCGTCGGTGTCCTGAAGTCCTGGTTGAACCGGGGCGGGGGTGTTCTTCCTTTCTTCATTCGGAAATGCCTTCGGTGTTGGCGGCGCTGATGGCAGCGGTGAACGTCGACGTCGACGGAGTCGCGAGCCTGGCCTCAGCTGACGGGGCGACGTCGGTTGGCCGCTCTGTCGTTTTTTTTTGTTGCGGCAGCCGGCGGTGTGTTGCTACTTGGTCCTTCCCACGGTAGGTCGAGCAGCGATAGTATTTAGTATTCGTACCGTATCGGCGATGGAGACGGGGTGATTCGACATTGATTGGTGGTAATCTCATGGCCACTTCTCTCTGTTGTGGGACCTGCCCATCGTAAAAAAGATGTCTGCTTCTGACGTTGCTTTTTTTTAAGATGACAAATTTGTCTTTAATTCGTAGAACCTTTCAGTTTGGACTTGGAATTTTGGAAACATCGGACAGCTCGCTGCTGTTTTGACACGTGATCACGTTTATTCTAGAAAGATCTGATCGAATAAAACACCGTTTTAAGGGAAAAACAGAACCTCTGTGAAATTGTTAATGATATTAAGCGACATTTCTACTTTTGCGAATGTACAACCTCCAAAAAAAATAAAATGCAAGTGGTGTTTTAACTAGGTTAGAATAGAAGAATACAAAGATAGAAACTATACATTTGTCACCTCTGCACATTCAAAAATGGATTTTTAACAACTAAAAGCTTGATATCTGGTTTTTATAAGTTAGAAACATTCATTTTTAAATCATTCCCGGAGATAGCAACAGATTAATTATTTTTCAACGTTGAAACTATTGACTTCATTTCACAAGCAGATACTTTTAAAAGGAATGCATAAATAGTAGCAATCATGTATAAAATGTAAATGAAAATCAAAATTTGCAAATTTAGTGCTTAATTCACATTACATTTTAACCTAAAGATTTATAGTATCTAGTTTTTATATGTAAATAACTATTTAAATTGAAAGTTTTTGTTTGTTTCCATATTATCTGCAGATTATCATGCTTGCAAATTTTTCGTAAATCACGTGTGAAGGTTCTTTACAAAAAAAATCGTCTTAGGCAACACTGCTAGAGTTACATCAAAATGATAAGTGCATAATGGCTCTGATGCGCAGGACAAGCATGGGCGATTCCATTACACCTCTTGAGTTATATGCGGATATACATTGATGCCCGTGGACTTTCATGCTTATATTCTTAATTGTATGAAATAATCCAAACTGTCGAATATTTAATTGGTACTTCTCATTTTGAAATATCGTTAATTTGTTCTCCGAGTTTGTTGTTCATTATAATTACTAATTTTGTTATGATTTACTCCAAGTTTGTTTATTATTAAGTCGTAATACATACTGTTGTTACTTCTTAAATAAAATCAAACATGGTCGAACTGCAAATTTAAAGTAGCACTTTATATCATTAATGATTAGTGTGAAGAAAGCATATAGATCACTTAACAATTTATTGTTATGTATATTTTATTTCTAGTTTTCTAGTTTCTAATATTATTTTTATTTTTCAGAGTAATGGAAGACACTACTCCACCACCAAACGCCGCTATTCCATATTCAAATTGTTTGTCACCATCAAATTCTACATCTCCATTACTATCGCAACAATACTCAATGCATTTGACTCCTAGATATGATTACGATACGGATCTAATACCTGCATCACAAGTTCTGCCTCAAGTTCTTCCAAAAACTCAAGAAATGTGGGATATGAGTACAAATATCTACGCAGACTATCGAGCATATGAAAATACTAGATTTCAAAGTGATTATATAAGACCAAGTTATTCAGACGCTATGCCAGTATTCACACAATCACGTAACACAAATTTTGTTCCTAAAATTGGTGGACAATCTCAGAAAGTTCCTAAAGAAGCTAGAATAAGAAGACCCATGAATGCGTTTATGGTCTGGGCAAAAGTGGAAAGAAAAAAGTTAGCTGATGAAAATCCTGACCTTCATAATGCTGACCTTAGTAAAATGTTGGGTAAGTGTTTTTAGCATTCTGTAAAACTTTATTTCGTCATCCCTATGAATTTTAATGGAATTACTTGAAAATGGTAAATTCCATTAACTATTAATTATATGTTTTTTATTATTATAACCCTGAACAAAGTTCTTCCACAAAATTTTTACAAGTATGATTGGGGCAATTGAATTAACTAGATTTAATTAAAATAATAATTTATTTATTTTTACATCAAAACATGTTTTAAATTTTTTTGCGAGAGGTTTAGTCTAGTTGACATGTGTTATATTATCTATCATGCCACTCGCTGTTGATGTAGATTTGAATTATCGAAATACATAGTAAATAAATAATTAGAATTTTTTAAATTCTAATCTAGTTAGTCGCTTGAGCTAACATAAACTAATAGCACGATTTAATGCTACGGCATCCTGTGGAAAAATATAAAATTAATAATTACTGTGCAACCACTTCGAATATTTAATAGTGAATCTACTCTAAATGAAGTGCTTATGTACCTAATAGGCAGTTAAAGGAACATTTAAAATTTACTATAATTACGATTATGTAATTTGCAAGAGTGTGACATTTTCTTAGTTTCAATGTACCTATATATGCAGGTTGATTTGTTCTATCGTAGAGGAGTAAATTACTATACATTACATACCATTAATGTCCATATAATTTCACTTGGAAAGTGCCGCGTGTTTCAAAAGTTAAAAAACAATGCAACAATTACATGTATTAAAGACTAAAATAGTTAAAACAAGCATTACAGGTATTCCCATTCTGCATACCTACATATTATACTATGTAGATTAAAGCCTATTGCAAATGTAAATGAGATACATCCTGATTATTTAAAATATATAATATAAAGCGGACGGTCCAGTTCAGGGTTTGGCTCAAAACAGATTTTAGGAGTGTTTTTAAGGTGTGCCTTGTCAATCATCGAGGTCAATAGGTTACTTTGTCTGCAGTTATTTTAACGTGTTATTTTTTAATGCATTGTTATTTTATCTTATGTTATACAAATACAATATCAATAATTTAATCACCCATCACGTATATTAAGAAATATAGTGGGTTTATAATTATTCCATTTTTTGATATTTTAAAAAATATTTGTTATATATAAAAGTATTTATTATCTTCTAACCAGCCTTGTACACGCATTTTTTAAAGCTTTGGAATTTTATCACAAAAATATTAATCACTTTTTGTTACGATCCGTGTCGTTTAATCGCGGAACGAAGTGAGGTGAACAAGAAGAAGAGATTAACCACAAGAAGTCACATCTAAGCCGTATAAAATATATTATTCTTTCTTCAAACGCTTGTACATCATTAAAATTCTAGTTTTACAAGTTCAAACTCGTTTTATTTTTTTTTAATGTGTAAAATAGCCTTAATTTGTTCAGCGACATTAAAAGTACTTTTAATGCCGGCCTGCCGCTCAAAATACAAACGGACGACGGCTGAAAATGCCACTTCAAGTGCGTTTATCAGGATACATAATGTCAAATTGCTATGACGTTTGTAGAAAAAATATTTTCGTATATTTTTAAATTACATTGAATATTTGTAGATTGTATTTGTCTATATGTACCGGGTGGTCAAATAAGAAAGGATGATGGTTATATCGCGGAAACGGTCTGCCGCTCGAAATACAAACGGACGACGGCTGAACAAATGCCACTTCAAGTGCATTTATCAGGATACATAACGTCAATGCTATGACGTTTGGAGAAAAAATATTTTCATATATTTTTAAATTACCTTGAATATTTGTAGATTGTATTTGTCTATATGTACCGGGTGTACAATAAGAAAGGACACTGGTTATATCTCAGAAACGGCTTATACTACAGCTTCAGGAAAAAATTTATATAACAAAAGTGGCCACAAAAACATCTGGAAATTGTTTATAAAATTGTAGGTCAACCACCAGAGGGGGTAACTGAATATCAAATATTAGAAATCTTACTTTTTCAAAATTTCTCAAATTAAGATGCGTTAGAAGTATGAAAAATGGAATCTTTAGAACATTCTGCACATTTTTGATTAAATAGTTTTTGTTCTATGTTTCCAAATAAGAGGTAGGTGAAAGTGGGAACTCTGTTTTGAAAAAACGCTCATAAGTCTGCTTCGGTTCCACAAATTTTGTAAACTTGGCGTAGTAAAAAAGAACTTTTCTCCACCAATTGAATGTCAATTAACTCTAATCAATCCAATCAACATGTCGAGAGGTAGAGGGCGCTGTTTAAGTTTTTTTTTTTGAAAATGTGTTTTATCTTGAAAGTATTAAATGGAAACATGCAAGTTTGACTACGGTTTTAAAAAGTGTGCTAAATTAACAATAAAACAGCGAAAACCGAATGTCGATATCTTTTTCCTAGCCAGAGATATCTTAAAAATGATCGGATGTGTAACGACAATATCGCATTATCACTACCTATAAGGTATACATGCTTTTGATGAAAACGCGATAGAAACAACTATTTGTTTGTGTCGTATACGACTTCTTAAATTACAATTAAAAAAGTACAACAAGTCGCTATTGAAGTGCCATTTATTTGAATACAAACGGCTGAGGTAAGTTATCAAGTCTCAAATTAAAACTGCTTATAGGAATTATGTTGCTCGAGTTGAACTTTCTGTCAGATGTAATCCTAAGTGCTTTTGGTCCTTTATTAACTGTAAGCGTGGCGTCTCCCGTATTCCGGGTAATGTTAAGTACTTGGATAAGGTTTTTACTAACCCCCAAGCAATCGTTAATGAAGTTTATTTTGGTTCTGTTTATTCTTCTTACACTCCAAAGAATCTTTTTCATTTTATACAGATACTAATATACCTACCATAAGCATAGACAGAATACCTATCGACGATGTTTTAAGCGCTATACGTAAATTGAAAAACTCAAATACGGCGGGTAGCGGCCAAATTCCTAGCTTTTTAGTGAAGGACTGTATGAATATTTTTTCCGAACCATTATTGTATATATTTAACATGTCTATTAACGCCAACATATTTCCTAATATTTGGAAGGTAGCTAACATTTATCCAATGTTAAAGAGCGGTGATTCTAACGATGTTACAAATTGTCGACCGATTAGCATTTTAAATAACTTTAGTAAAGTTACTGAAATTGTGCTGTACTCCAAAATTTATCCTTTAATTAATCGATACATTTCTCCTATTTAACACGGATTCATGGAGAGAAGATCAACAGCCACAAACTTAGCGTGCCTCACACAATTTATAGCTGACTTTTCCAAAGCATTTGATTGTATACCACATCGCATCATCTTAGCTAAATCAGTCAACCTTGGTTTCAGTCAATCTATACAGTCATTGTTTGCATCCTACCTGGCTAATCGTAATCAACGAGTCACTTTCAATAGTTACACTTCCTCTTCTATTAACGTAACTTCTGGGGTACCCCAAGGGTCGAATGTAGGGCCACTGTTATTTTTACTTTTCATTAACGACGTACCATCTCAAATTGGGTGCAATAAACTGCTTTTTACGGATGATCTTAAAATGTATTCATCTATTTCATCATGACTGCAATCTCATTCAACACGAGCTTCATGTTCTGCAAGAATGTAAAGTAGTAACTTATACACGCAAAACTAAATCAATAGAATTTTATTATAACATTGACTCAGTTGTGCTTACCAGAACTAAAGATCTAGGTATATGCTTCGATAGTGAGTTAAATCTTAATCATTATCTCAACACAATGGTAAGATCTTCACTTTCAACTCTTGGCTTTATTGTGCGAAATTGTAAACGCTTTTATAATATAACTGCCTTACGGTGTTTATTTTACTCACTAGTACGCACTAAACTGGAGTACTGTGCAGTTATCTGGAATGCTATTTACCAAAACCAAAAGGATCTCCTTGAAAGTGTCCAAGGAAATTTTTTTTACTTTTCAAAGTAGATAATGTATATCCCCTAGGGGCTATCAACACGGCCTACTCCTTCAACAATTTGGCTTTTGTTCCTTAGAACGTAGACGATGTGAAGTTAGCATCACTTTTCTCTATAGAATATTGCACAATACGATAGATTGTTATCGTTGATTAATTTTCACGTTCCTTGTTACTTTTCACGTCACTTCAAAACGTTTCATTGTTTAACACCTAAAACAAATATGCTTTACAGGTCTCCGATCTTTAGCTGCTCCAATATTTTAATAATTTGCCAAGCTCGATCATTAAAAGATATGTTGAGTTCAATAGAGCATTGACTTTTTTTTTGTTTTTTTTTTGTTACTATTATGGATAAACAAATTTGTTGACTTGTAATTATATTATTAGTAGTATGTATCAATTTTAGGTCAAATAATTGTCCTGTAATTGAATTTTTTTTTATTCTGTTGGACAATACATTTTTTATTATTATTATTATTATTAGTAGTAGTAGTAGTAGTATTATTATTATTATTTAAAATTACAGTAATTATAATTTGGAAGCGATATTTTCTATAAATCGTCGGAATAGCGTCGGCTATGAAACAAATGAATGCGTTGGCACGGCAACAAGTGTTAAACGTAAATCTAGCAAATTGATTTAGTGTTTGCAGTACATTCTTATAAGTTACTTATTCTTACAGAACGCCTACTTCAAACGTTCAAGGGTACGAGCTTCTTATTTTCAATATCATGAAAATGCAAAAATTGCTTCGAGGGTAGATGCTAAGATAACCCGCAGAGAAGAGCTTACAGAAAAAAAGTTTTTTCAAAACATTGTTCTCACTCTCCCATGCCTCCTATTTGGAAAAATACTTCTAATGCATCTTAATTTGAAAAATTTTGAAAAATGTAAAATTTTTGATATTTGATATTCAGTTACGTCCTCTGGTGGTCTACCTACATTTCTAGAAATAATTTCCAGATGTTTTTCGTGCTCACTTTTGTTATATAAATTTTTTTCCTGAAGCTGTAGTATAAGTCGTTTCTGAGATATTGCCGCCGTCCTTTCTTATTTGAACACCCGGCACGTTACTTTTTTGGGTAACGTCATTTCAACAGCAATTGTAATTGTTCCTCAATAACAATTTTTTTTATAATGAAATGTTGATCATAGAATGTTTGGGCGATCTAAACAAATGTTTTCTTGAAAAAGGCTAGTGCCAACAAACTTCGGTTTTACCGTCTCCAATTGTCGTTCCACCTTTAAACTTTATAAATATATTTGTTCATACAGGATTTTACCCAAAAATATTTACTTCAGATACTGCATTTACAAAATTAATTAAACATGGCAACATTTGAACTCAAATATGTCAAAAACGACTAGTAGCGCAACGCCATCTACACATTGGAATATTAAAAACATGTTTGCGCACAAAACAAAAGCTGATGTGTTGCAAAAATTAATGAATTAATATATATATATATATATATATATATATATATATATATATATATAGTGGTTTTGGTTTCTTATTAGGAATACAAAATAATTAGTTGTCGCTAGCGATGGTACTAGTAACATCATTTACAGATTTTGAGTATTGAATAAAATTGATTTTACGCCGTCATCGTTAAAGAAAACAAGCAACAAACCTTATGAACAAAACAATAATTATTAAATAAATATTTATTTTTTAGTGAATGCAATAACAGTTCTTTAATTGGTATGTCAATAGTGTGATTTTACATGAGAATATCTCACTACTATACAAATGTTACTACAAACCGTAACTCAAAAACAATGAAATTTTTGGTATTTATGTGAGAAAACAACAAAATTATTACTCACAGAATGAGAATAATTTTTCCTACAACATTTTTGCTGATATTAGTACCGCACTTAAGTTGATTGTTGTTACAAGATAGTTTGAACATCTTTGTTAATATTTTTAATTCGACTAGTAGTCATTCAATTTAAATCATAGTGTGCGATATTAAAAACAAAAGGTAACTATGAAAAACAAATAATTACCTAAACCAATAAAATTATGTACATTTGACGACGGTGTGAAAAATGTCAAAAATTAAAACCCTATTAAGAATAGAAATACCTTTATCTATTGTTTTGGATTTTGTGTAGTTTTTCATTCCTGTACCAAGGCACACTGTATTCATGCAAATTATGAATTTCACTTATGAGAAAAAATTGTTATATTATAAAACCAAATTCGAACGGCGGCCATAAGGGCTACATCCCGCATGAAACTGGGCTAACCACATTATAACACGTATCTTTTACAGTTTTGATTGTGTACCTAGATTGGAATACAGAAAAATACTTCTAAGAGTTTCCCCAATCATTTCCGACAGAATTGTCGAAAAGAGTAAAATAAATAATATGAGGATATATTGCCTTATACGATAATATTCATTCATTCACTAAATAAATGGTGCACAAGCTTTTGTCTAAAACATTTTTTTAATAAACCCAATATTTACCCAAATACATAGGATATTCTGCATTTGCTAAGCAGTGTGTATATATTAGTTACATGAGTTATGTTAATATTATAGAAATGGAGCGTGTGCTTTGTGATTGTGAAAATCGTTTCAAACATACTACTATCTTATACCCCCCATTGTCGTAGGATAAAATCTGGATTATCTAAAATTTCATAATCACAGGGTTTCAAAAATACTCTATTAAAGACTTTCATATTAAATCCAAATTTATTACCTCTAATCGATTTTCATTAAAATGACGTTAAATTATATCATAAAAACAGGTATAAATAAACCTTTTAGTTTTTTATTTTTGATAAGCCAATAGTATTAAAGTCATAAATTTAGATTTTATGTGTTTTTTGAAAAAATATTTTTTTATGTAATCAAA